>APFE030512998.1:108886-149391 GCA_000404065.3 Pinus taeda
TCCATAACCTTGACAGAGTTGCTTATTTCACCCTTGGAACCATAATCCTTTGTGTATGCCTAGGAAAGTGTTGTGGGATGTCAGAATGAAGGCCATGTTGTTGGCCTGGTAACCAGATGAATCACAATTCCATTCACCAGGAAGGAGTGAAAGGTGGGTAGGCCGGCTTGTGATGAGACCTCTTGTTCGAAAGACTTATTATTTTTCTGATGTGCCTCTTGGATCATATCCCTGTTGTGGTGGTCATAGTGGGAATGCCACTTCACTTTATTCCTTATGATCATGGTAGGTTGGCTCTTGATGAGGCCCCCTATCCTTCATCTGACAAATCATGTTAGTAATCGTATAGATATGTATCTTTTCTTTTTTCTTCTTTTCTTTTATATAGCACTTTCCTATTTATATACAGAGGGTGACTCAACACTTCTTAAGAGTAGGGATGGTGGAAGAAGTTTGAGCATATCAATAGAGGAAAATATGCCCTTATTCTTATTCAATAATAATTATCAAAGCAAATTATGGGGATTTAGAAAGAACCATCATGATAAAAATAATCAATCAAAATGGTGTTAGTGAAAATAAAGAGAGCAAAGTGATATAAATAGTTGTGACCTTTCCTCTTTTCTCTTATCAATTCAAAGAAATTTATTTAAAGATAACAATTTTTCTTTGGTTTGTTGATTTCAGTATCCTGTAGTTTTTCTATCCTTGCATAAATGTATAGTTGTGCCTTAAATGACCATCATTCACAAAAATCCTCTAAATAATGAAACACACATACACGCAAAAAGAAAAACAATACACTCAAAAAGTGTTGTTCCTTAGATGGAATAACAAATAAAGCAAGCACAAACAAAAATGCGGAAATGTTGTTCCTTCGAAAAGGAATAGCAAGAAACAAAAGAGTTGTTCCTTCGAAAAGGAACAACAGAAAATGAAAGTGTTGTTCCTTCGGAAAGGAACAACAGAAAATGAAAATGTTGTTCCTTCGGAAAGGAATAGCGAAAATGCAGAGATGTTGTTCCTTCAGAAAGGAACAGGAAAAATGTGGAAGTGTTGTTCCTTCTGAAAGGAACAGAAAAACGTGAAAGTGTTGTTCCTTCAGAAAGGAACAGCAAAAAGGCGGAAATGATGTTCCTTAGGAAAGGAACAGCAAAATGCAAAAGTATTGTTCCTTTGGAAAGGAACAACAAAACGCCGAAAATGTTGTTCCTTCAGAAAGGAACAACAAAATGGAAAAGTGTTGTTCCTTTGAAAAGGAACAGAAAAATAGCGAAAATGTTGTTCCTTCAGAAAGGAACAACAAAATGAAAAAGTGTTGTTCCTTCAGAAAGGAACAGCAAAACGACGAAAATGTTGTTTCTTCGGAAAGGAACAACAAAATGCAAAAGTGTTGTTCCTTCGGAAAGGAACAACAAAAAGGCAAAAATGTTGTTCCTTCATAAAGGAATAGCAAAATTCAAAAGTGTTGTTCATTCGGAAAGGAACAGCAAAACGGTGAAAATGTTGTTCCTTCGGAAAGGAACAACAAAATGCAAAAGTGTTGTTCCTTCAGAAATGAACAGTAAAAAGGCAGAAATGTTGTTCCTTCGGAAAGGAACAGAAAAATGTAAAAGTGTTGTTCCTTCGAAAAGGAATAGCAAAACGGCGAAAATGTTGTTCCTTCAGAAAGGAACAGTAAAATGCAAAATTGTTGTTCCTTCAAAAAGGAATAGCAAAAAGGTAGAAATGATGTTCCTTCAGAAAGGAACAACAAAATGTAAAAAGAAATGTAGAAATACAAAAATTTGTACAGAAAGTAATTTATACAAGAAAAAAATAAGAATTTATGTACAAAATACGAGAATAATGAAATTACTTAGTGAACCAAAGCCAAGGAAGAATTATTTTCCTCAGCAAGAATCTGCATATCAGAATCTTCTTAGGGTTGCTGGTAGACGGATTCCTGAGTAAGCAGTTTATGGTACAGTCGCACTCGGTGACCATTTGCTTTAAAGGTATGTCCATGTCTGTCAATAGTAGTCAAAGTAATGGTTCCATTTTCATGAACTTTCTGGATTTCATATGGTCCAAGCCAACGAGTCTGAAGTTTTCCTGGAAAATCCTAAAACCTAGAATCATATAGGAGTGCCCAATCTCCTTCGTGGAAGATTTTCTTTTTTATCAGGGCATCGTGCCATTTTGCTCTCTATTGTTGGATTAAGGAAGTGTATTAAAGAGCTGAGAACCTAATTTCATCTAGCTCGTTAATTTTTTGTAATCTATTAGTCTGGGACTCATCTAAATCCATACCAACCTCCTGTGATGTTCTTAACATTTGTAATTCGAACTCTATTGGAAAGATGGGTTCCTTTCCAAATACTAGCTGATATGGTGAATAACCGGTGGTGTTTCTCCATGTTGTTTGATATTCCCACAAGGCTTCTGGCAATCTTAAAGCCCAATCACACCTGTGTGACGCAATGGTTTATGTTAATATTGCCTCTATCACTTTATTCGTGCCCTCTACTTTTCCATTTTCCTGTGGGTGATACAGAGTGGTAATTTTGTGTTGAATCTGATAATTTTTTAACATTGCAGCGATTTTATTACCTGCCGATTGTGGTCCTCCATCCATGATTATGTCTCTTGGGAGGCCATATCGCACAAATATTTGGAACAGGAAATGAATCACAGAGTCCTCGTTGCTCTTGGAAGTGCCTCTGCTTAAACCCATTTGGTCACATACTCTATCGCCACTAGAATATATGTTTTTTGACTTGATGATGGGTTGATCGAACCAATAAAAACAAGCACCCAATGCTCAAATGGTTCGATTACTAGCTGTGGGTTTAAAGGGATTTTGTCGGACTGTCCAGGGCATCCTGCTCTTTGGCAACTGTCACAGGCTTGAACAAATTTCTCCACGCCTTTAAATACTGTGGGCCAGTAATATCTTGTTTGCAGAACCTTATGACCGATCCTTTGATCTGCGAAATGTCCACCACACAGTCTGTCATGACAAGCTTTCAGAATGTCAAATATTTCGTCTTCATGGATGCATCTTCTGATGTGTATATCTGCCCCTGTATGAAATAGGTAGCCCCCGATCCAAGAAAATCGGGTACTACGTTGCACAATCTGTTTTCGTTCATTAGGGGTCAGATGCTTTGGTAATTTACCTACTGCTAAATAATTTGCAACATCAGCATACCAGGGTCTCTTGACAGTAGCAGCAAATAAATTTTCATTTGGGAATTGATCTTCGACTGCTGCTGCATCCACTGGCTTCGACATTCATGAGAGAAAATCAGCTACATGATTCTCTTTCCCAGGTCAATCTTTTATTGTGATGTCAAATTCCTACAATACGATCAACCATCTTGTTACTCTACCATTTGTAATAGGTTTATTTGCTAAATATTTTATGGCAGAGTGATATGTATATAAAACAACAGGATATCCAGTGATATAATGCCTAAATTTATTTACAGCATGTATTACAGCTAAAATTATTTTTCAGTAACAATATAGTTTATCTCAGCAGGACACAAATTCTTGCTAATATAATAGATTGCATATGGTTTTTTGTCTTCTTCCTGCCCAAGGACTGCTCCAATAGCTGTGTCTGAAGCATCTGATGAAATTTGAAATGGCAGGTCCTAATTTGAGCCTCTGAGCACTGGGGTTGTTGACACAAGCTTTTTCAAATCCTCAAAAGCATGGTTGCATTTATCTATCCAAACAAAATCAACATTCCCTGTTAGTGTGTATAGAGGTGCAACTATTTGAGAAAAATGTTCTATGAATCTCCTATAATAACCAGAAAATCCAAGAAAACTACATACCTTTGTCTGTGGTAGGAGTAGGTATTAAAAAAATTATTTGAATTTTGGCGGGATATTGTAGTGTGGAGGTTTGGGGGGTTTGCTAATTTTGGGCCATTTGGTCAAATATGTGCCAATATCCTTCTGGGATTTCTAGGAGGGTATTCCTAGGCTGGCTAGAAGGAATAGGAATGGCCTTAATAGCACTTCCTTTATCTGGGATGATGAGAGTTCCTTGCTGAACTAGTGTCTAGGGGGATTCAGGTTCTTCAGCTTTGTTCTGGATAATTTTGATAGCACTTCCCTTATTTGGGTTGCTTAATCGCTGAACTATTCTAAGAGGAGATCTTGGTTCTTTAGTTTCCCGTGTTTCTCCTCTTCCTTCGCAAAGATTACTAAGGTTCCCTTCTTGTAACGATTTTGGGCTAGAATTCTCAATTTATTGAAAATGTTGCTCCTTTATTTGGTTGTGCACCTCAGCAAAGGATACAGATAGTGATTTTGTGGCCCAAAGGGAACTAGTAGGTTGTCTGGAAGCAACTTTTCTAGGTCTTACTAAAGGCTGAGATTCTACTTTTTTAAGGATTTCGTCTATAAGGGTCGATCGGCCAAGGGTCACCGGCCCCTTAGCTTTATCAGGCTTGGGTAGTGGTTTAAGATTCCTTTCAGGATTTTTCTGCTTAGTCATGCACATAAATCAAATACTTATTTCTACCCAAAATAACAACAAATTTGTAGGAAAGCGAGTGGGGAGTAGGGCTGTTACATGCTCCATACACAGGTTCTCACCTTCCATTTTTAAAACCCAACTCTCTCCTAGAAAGTACTTACACTACTCTCTTTTCAAAAGAAACAAATGGCTACACTCTCCTCGACAACAGTGCCAAAATGTTGAGAAATAAAAAGGGTATTTTTAACCTATATTTACCCTACATTAATTATCAATGTAGGTATGATTTTTTATCTCAAGAGTGTACTCAGTCTGAGGCAATCACTTGTTCAAGAGTAATGCTATCAGTATAGTGATTTACAAAAGTAAATAAATGTTGGAAACAAACTCTAATTGTAATGGAAAGAAACTTAAATGCTTTGTAACTAAATCATTCACTTAAGAAACTACATTAATCACCAGTCAAGGATGCAGTAATGATAACTCTTTCCTTTGTAAACTGATGCAGATGAAAATCAATCAAAGACAAGATCTTGAATCTTTGAACTAGACAGTAGTAGTCAATGTTCGCTACAATTTTAGATCTTTCTGTTAACACGAAAGAAAATACTTGAAATGAAAATTCAATTAACAGAAAAGGAACATCAACTAATCTATTGAAAAGATTGAATAGAAAAGCTTAATCTACAGGAATGAATTAAGCAGCAATCTTAACTGAAAGGAATTGAACAACAACCTTTAACTAATAAATGAATTGAACAACAATCTAAAGAAGAAACAACAAACCTAAGTAAGTCTATGAAATATTGAACAAGAAACCTAATCAAATGTAAACATACAACGACTATGGAATCAGTAATATTATTCTAACATAAAGAGTATTAACCATAGTTATAAAGGAATGACAATTGCAGTTGTAATGGAATAGTAATCGAATAAACAACAATCACATTTGTGGGTAAACCGTAGCTAAATGAACAACAATGTCAATTTGTAAATGAATAGCAATGTCAATATGTAAATGAGCAGCAATGCCAATCTGTAACGAATAGCAATGTCTGTATTAGACGATGTGATATTGTTTCAGAATGAACAACATAACATTTTCAGTTGCAAATAATAATCTTACCATTAAATTACTAATTCGACATAACAGAGTAGGTTAATGAAATGTTTAGGAACCAAATATTATTGAATAAAGCAAGTAAACTAAATCAAACCACACACGACTATAATCGGAAAATAATGATACAGAAAGAAAGTGATCCACCAGGGCCAGGCCCTTAGCCACCAGGGACACACTGCTATGGTTACTCCAACATTAGATAACGGAACACCAATGAAGTTTATGTATTAATCATAAAAACAAAGTTACAACTATTGCTCTTTAAAGAGAGTCGATGATCAAAGTTCAGATTGCAACAGTAAATTCTGTAAATCAACAATAATTTTCCCTTTGGGCTAGCATCGTTGTCCATTTTTATAATGTCCAGGTGGAAATACCAAAAATATAGATAAGCCTTGATGTAGCGATCCCTCAGGATCAAAGGATCCTAAGGGATTTTCCATATATTTGATCTTCAGTTATATTTTCGTCCTCTTGTGCTGATACCCGTTTCTCCATCCTTTTCCTGGTCCATACACTCCGATCTTGATTTCCTTGTCTGGATGCGATTTCCTGTCAAAGGGACAACAGTTGGCTTTGCCTTGTCTTTTCCTCCAAAATGGCAATTTTCCATTTTCTTCACTTTCTCCATAGAAAAAGACAATAATTAATCATTTTACATCAATCACAATTTCCCTTAATTCTATCATAATCCTTTATCATATGACCATCTTAGAATGTAAAGAAGTTATGATTTAAAGCAAAAGATAGAGAAATAAGTGGTAAATACATACCTTTTCCAATGCTCAACAGTTGTCATAAAAGGTAAAGGTTTTGTTTTCTTAAAAGAAAATGTTAAAGCTGGGAATGTTATGTATGTAGACGATCTAAAGCATAACCTATTGAGTGTCAATCAAATGTGTGATCAAGGAAATGAAGTGGTGTTTTGATCAAACAGATGTGTTGTTCATGAGCTTGATATAGGAGAAACCGTGATCAAAGGTACAAGAACTCCAAACAACCTATACATACTCAAGGGAGGACAACAATAGTTCTATCTAAGAAAAAATGAAAAAAACTGGCTATGGCATAGAAGATTGGGCCATCTAAGCTTTTCTCAAATAAGAAAAGCATGCACATTCCATGTTGTTTGTGATATTCCAAATATCAACATCCCTGAAAATACAATATGCAAACCATGTCAAATCAGTAAGCAAACCAAAGCTCACTTCATTGAAAAGGAAGGGTCAGCTAGTAAGCCTCTTGAACTTGTTCATACTGATTTGTGTGGACCATCAAGGAAAAAGTCACTTGATGGAGAAGAATACTTTATTCTCTTCATTGATTATTTTTCCAAAATGTGTTGGATAGGTCTTCTAAAGCATAAAGATAAGCATTTGAAAAGTTCAAAGCCTTCAAAGCTTTGGTTGAAAATGGATCATTTCGCAAAATCAAATGCCTCAGATCTGATCGAGGAGGGAAATTTACCTCAGATGAATTCTTTGAATTTTGTGAACAACATGGAATAAAAAGGCAGTTCTCCACCGCAAGGACTCCTCAGCAAAATGGAGTGGTAGAAAGAATGAACAAAATTGTTCAACAAATGGCTCGAACTATGCTAGATGAATCTGGAACACCTGCAACCTTCTGGGGTGAAGCTATATTCGCCACCGTAACTATTCTCAACCAAGAAAATGTTCAAGTAAGCAGCACTCAAACTCCACATGAACTTTGGTATGGTAAGACTCCTACTATAAAATACTTTAAAGTTTTTGGAAGCAAATGTTATCAAAAGGACTGATGAAAAAATTGGTAAGTTTGAGCCCAGAGAAGATGAAGGTATTTTTCTTGATTACTCCTCTCGAAGTAAAGATATAAATGTTATAATAAAAGACTTGGGAAAATTGTTGAAACTATTGATGTTGTAGTTGATGAAGCATGCAAAAATCCAAAACAGATAAAAATTGTAGATTGACAATGAAGAAGGTGGGGATTATTTTCCTACATCAAATCATAAGGATTCTGAAGAAGAAACTAATGAAGCACCAAAAGAAGAGATAATGGTAGAAGAAAATACTTCGTCCAGGTATGTTTAGAAAAATCATCTAGAAACTCAAATTTTAGGGGAAAAGGAGGCAAGTGTACAGAAAAGAAGAACTATTACAAAAACCTCAAGCTATCTAGCATTACTATCCTCCACTGAACCTCAGAATGTAAATGAAGCATGCAAAGACGAATGTTGGGTCAAGGCCATGAATGAATAACTTGAGCAAATTGAAAAGAATAATACTTGGGAATTAGTTCCTAGACCTCATGATAAAAATATCATAGGAACTAAATGGATATTCAAAAACAAGCTAAATGAAAATGGAGAAGTTATTAGAAACAAGGCTAGACTTGTTTGTAAAGGATATGCTCAACAAGAAGATATATATTTTGAAGAAACTTTTTCACATGTTGCTAGACTTGAAGCCATAAGGATGTTTCTTGCTCTTTCCATTTTCCAGAAATTCAAAGTATACCAAATAGATGTAAAATTTGCCTTCCTTAATGGAGACTTAGAAGAAGAAGTCTATATTGAACAACCAGAAGGATTCATTCTTGGAAATGATGCGAAACTTGTATGCAGACTCAGAAAGGCTCTCTATGGTCTAAAACAGGCTCCAATGGCTTGGTATTACTGCCTTGACAAATATCTCCACCAACAGGGTTTTTCAAAAGGGTCAGCAAATATCAATCTATATACAAGTATTGACACTAATAAATTGCTAATAATTGTTGTTTATGTTGATGATATCATATTTGGTAGCAATTAAGTATCCATGAGTCAAAATTTTGCCTCAATAATGCAGCAAGAGTTTGAAGTGTCCTTGCTTGGTGAACTTACCTATTTTCTTGGTCTACAAGTTCAACAAAATAAAGATGGTATTTTTCTTTCACAAACCAAATATCTCAAACAGATCTTGAAAAAGTACGACATGGAAGATTCTAAACCTGTATGTACCCCAATGGTAACAGGATGCAGTCTTAGCTCAATTGATGATCAACAATAGTACATCAACCAACTTACATATCCATGATTGGCAGTTTGCTTTATCTAACACGTACCACATCATGGATGTAGTAGGAATAGTTGGAAGATTCCAAGCAAATCCAAAGGAATTACATCTTCAGGTAGTCAAAAGGATTTTCAAATATCTTCAAGGAACATAGAACTTTGGTTTATGGTATCCTAGAGATACAGATATTACTCTTCATGCATATACAGATGCAGATTGGGCAGGAAGTGTTGATGACAGAAAGAGCACTAGTGGTGGTGCATTCTATATGGGTTCCACGTTAGTGTCTTGGTTCAGCAAGAAACAAAGTTCGATTGTGTTATCTATAGCTGAAGCAGAATATGGGGCTATTGCATATTGCTACACACAACTACTTTGGATGATGCAAACATTGCAAGACATTCAAATCGCATGTACTCCACCCATCTCCATTCTATGTGATAATACAAGTTCCATCAGTATTTCAAAGAATCTAGTCATGCACTCCAATACCAAGCACATACCCATCAAATACCATTTTCTACGTGAACAAGTGCTTGAACAAAAGGTCAAATTGGAATATGTTCCCTCCAAAGAACAGGTTGTTGATATATTCACTAAACCACTGCCCAGAGAAACATTTGAATATCTTAGACAAAAGCTAGGAGTAGTTGCTTCATCAACCTATTGTTAAATCAAACTTTTTAGAGAAAGGTGATTATACGCATGTTTCCTGAAGTCTAGTCGTGTACACATGCGGGTTTCTATCGGTCAAGGAGCGTATATGTTTTTTTTTAGGCAAGAAAACCAGTCAGGTAGGCTTTGATATGGGTGCTTTCACTGATATTGATGATATGCTCTATTCATTAATTTATCTGACTAACAAATATGCCTTGATCTTTGACCTGTTAACAATGCACAGGTAGCACCGGTTTAGGGGCAGCATTAGCCTTCACGTACATTTAGGGTTGTTGGCATTATGGTTGCTGAGTCTAGCTATGGCTTCATATATTTATAGCATTTGTTTCTCAAGTAATGTAAAATTCAAGGGTGTGATATGTCTTATCATATAGTTGAATGAGCCCTCTTGGACAAATGATGTAATTTATATCCCCACTTTACATGGGATGGATTATGTAATATTTCTTGTTTTTTTCATGTATAAACAATTGGTATATCCCCACTTAGTTGGGAGATGGATGTATGTATGATTTATTGGTGATAGGAAGGTCATCTACACATAGTTGAGTTATAGATTCATGTTATTCCTTTAGAAAATCTTTTTTTAGACTTTGCTTGTGCTCAGGGGGAGCATGGACTCAATCATGGGATCTTAATCAGTACATTTCAGCATATCAGAGAATTTAGCATGTACTTAGGGGGAGTATGACTCTTTTCCCTTAATGTCAAAGGGGGGTAGTCACTTGGTGTTGTTATTGCCATCAATTCCAAAGGGGGAGATTGTTGGCATTATGATACACGCGTTGTCCTTGATGGCAACTCACTCAGATGAAAGATCACAGTACAGTAGGTTAACAACAAAGAATTACCAATCAAACTACAAAGACTGAAGAAAGAGAGGTATACGCAGGTTCACCTTGACCAAGGTGCATATACACATAGGTTCACTGACCACAAGTAGCGTATACATACACAAGCACTTTCATAGAAGGAAAAGCATGTATATCTTGGAAAACTAAGTTTTTGGTCTGAGGTATTTGGTCCATGGTATTTTGATCAATCGTATTGGTCCAAGGTATCTAGTCTGAGATATTGACCCTAGGTATTTGGTCCAAGGTATTGGTCTTAAGTGGTTTTGGTCCATGGTATTGAGAAAGGCCCAAAACTATAAAAGGAGGAGAAGATCATTAGGCCATGGTGTGCAAGTATCAAATATTTGATGAAGTGTGAGATCTAGTATGCGGGTTATTGGCTTATGGTGTTGTGCTTGATCTGAACCAAGGATGAACCTTAGTGGTTGATGAAGGATAAGATCTGATAATGGATCAGGATCTTAAGGCTTGAAATGAATTATCATTATGTGGTTTGATAATCTATAGCCTAGATCTAAATACTAATGCATGTGTTGTTCTATAAATATTATGATTTGGGTATAACTGAAGTCCAGAATAGCTACAGAATTGTGAATTATATTTGTAGATGTGTACGCTGGTTGGCTTTGATAAAAGTGTGTATACACACAGGTTCGACACATGGAAGTAGCGTATACTTCATAAAGTATGTTTCATTTGTTTCTGTTTTCTGTTGCAAAGTTCTGGGTTCAGGTTTGGGTTCTGGTCACTGTATTCTGGTGATAGTATTTTGAATGATCAGATTGATTGTGATTTAACGATGGGTTGTCAAAATGATTGATTGATTCAGTTTTGGTTGATTCAAGAAGTGATGATTGAGTTTCAATGATTGGTTGATGTAGATGTATTTGATGATTGAATTGTAATTATGATGTTGTTGATGGATCCAGTCTAAAAATTTATGAAACATGGTCCTTAGAGGAGGAAAGAAGGTTGTAGCCTTCTGTAGGTCGCCACCTACGTACTAGTAAACATATCGGCTAGTAAAAGAGTTAGGGGGTTGTATCTACCTTCTAGTGGAAGTTGGAGAATGAGAGAAGGTTGTAACCTTCTACAAGTAGAAGCCTGCGTACTGGTATAATTTTGCACCAGTACAAGATTGTAAGCAGATTTTCTTATTATTAAAAGAAGACAAAGACGACAGCAACAGGTGGTTTTTATCCACATTGGCTTTCCACCTTATATCTTGGTGTTCATGTGTGTTGCTTATGTGTGATGCTTTATTATGATTTTAATGCACTGTCTAATAAATCTCAGATATACTGGTTAAAGTTCAATGCATGATAAATTGGGTAAATCAAAAGTTCTTTGCATATACGCTGGTTTCTTTAAGTACATTCGCATGTACATGCTAGTTCACTTAGCTAAAGTAGTGTATACAAATCTATTTGGGAAATCAAATTATTGATATGATAATACTAATTCAACCCCCCTCTTAGTATTATTTCCAACAGGGATTCTCTCATATCACTTGGCCTTTGAGTCAAGTCACCAAGGGTGAAGCGAAAGAAAAATTATTTTGGTATAAATCCCAACAAAAGGTGTTTGTCAAGTTGAAGCATCGCCTCTGCTCTACACTAATGCTCACATTACCAGACCTTTAGAAACCATTTGAAATTGAGATAGACGCCTTTGACTATGCTATTGGTGCAGTTCTTACCCAGCAAGGGCATTTGGTGGCATATCACCATGAGACACTTTCATATACAATCTAAAAGTATCCCACTTATGACAAAGAGATGTATTCTACTGTGCAAGCATGTCGACAATGTAAGCATTAAATTATGGGGAAGGAAATGGTCATCCACATAGACCATCAACCCCTATAGTTCATATAGACACAAGGGAAGTTGCAGCATGATCGTCATAAAAAATTGTCCACATATCCGTAACAATTCCATTTGAACATCAATTACAAGAAGGGTAGCACCAATAATCTTGCAGATTGTCTCAACCAACCACTGGTTATGGCACTGACCACTGTGCTCGACGCTTATGGACACGAGACTTCGTGGTGGCCACATCTTTATAGGATCGATCCAAAATTTGGAAATGCATACTAGATGCTCTTGTATGGCAATCAAGTTCCAGATATTCACCTCCAAGGTGCACTGTTATGCCACCTGGGACACCTTTGTGTTCATGCAAGCAAGTGTGCCAAGATGATTTGGGAAGCACACTACAGTTGGGTCATTAGACATTTTGGAGTAGAGAAAATAGTGGCAATGTTGCATGAGTATTCTTATTAGCTGAACCTTCGATGGGATGTTGGGAAGTACATCAAATTCTACATTGACCATGTCATTGCCAAACTAACAATTAAGAAGCAAGGCCTATATACTCCTCTACCTACTCCTAGTCGGCCTTGGGAATCCATCTCCATGGATTACATGTCGGGCCTTCCTTCTACTAAGCATGGAAATGACTGTGTTTTTGTGGTCGTCGACAGATTCTCTAAGATGATCACTCTGATGGCCTGCAAGAAGAGTATCGTAGTAGAAGCCACTGCTAAGCTCTTCTTTGAACAAGTGTGTGTACATTTTGGGATCCCACAGTCCATTATCTTAGATTGGGACGACAGGTTCTTGGGTACATTTTGGTCAAGCCTCTAGTCGATGTTGGATACCAAGATCACTAGTTCCACGACCTTCCACCCCCAAACTGATGGCCAAACAGAGGTCATCAACAGGATGATCATGCACATTTTGCCCATGTACAACTTGAAGCATCCACGCACATGGGATGAAATCCTCCCCTATGTCTAGCACAGATACAATAGAGCTCTCCATAGCTTAACTGGCCACATTTCCTTTCAAGTGGGTTTGGATTCCATCCACTATGTCCCATTCATGTGGCCATACCATTTTTAGCTACTTGCGTAGATTCGACTCATGTCTAGTCCGAAGCTGATTGGGCTAACAACTTTATTAAGTGCATTCAACACATCCTCCATCTGGTCCATGAGATATTGGATAAAGCCAATGCTAAGTATAAGCAACATCATGATCAACATCGAGTGCCACACAAGTTCCAGGTGTTCGATAAATTTTGGTTACATTTGTAAAAGTAGCGCCTCATTTGTACCCACTACAAGCTTCGCCCGCTCTAATATGGGTCATACACTATCACCAAGGTTGTAGAGGACAATTCCTTGGAGCTCATCATTCCACTATTCCTTGGCCTGCAACCAGTATTCAATGTAGATCGACTATGACCATACTTTCCCCCATTGTTGGACATATCCAACATTGCTAAGCAGCTGACACCCATAGAACTCAACACAAGTTGCATCGATTAGGACACAACTAATAGTATCGTGGACACATAGATCAAAAACACTCACCAGTAGGGGATCCAGCTATATCCAGTTGTCAAAGCAGGTCAACTCCTTCACCAAGGCAAGTGGCTCACCAAAGACCAAGTTCAGTAGAAGTTTCCCCATCTCATTGAGGCACTCAATGTAATGGGGACCATTGCTTCCTAAGGGGGGAGGATTGATCCAGGTGGATATTGGTGGCCCCCCTCCTATTCCACTTGGGTGCCAACCATTTATTTTTAGTTTCCTTAATTGTACTTTTCAATTTCCTTGATTTCAGTGCAACTTATTATTTTTAGTAGTTTTTCAGGTCTTAAACTTCTGGAGCCATTTTGAGGGCCAAAAAGACGTTTTTTTTTTGGAAAATAGAGAGACCATAAAAGTGCCAAACAAATTTACATGTCTTTCTTTACACTCCTCTTGGAGATCTTTGAAACAAGGTATTATGATATTCAAATGGAGATCGTATGTTAAAGTTACAACCTGGGGAAGTTGACGTTCCAACTAACCCCTATAAGGCCCACAAATTTTTGGCGCTTCATCTCCTAGGGTTATGTTTTTATATGTTTAGGGTTTCCCATTATTTCTCAATGATAAAAAAGGCCATCAAGCCTCATTATAATACAATTTAGAGGCATGTAGCTACCACATCTCTTCTCGGATATAAGATACCATCGCCCGTGTTGCTTTATTTCCATTATGCTTGTAACCATCTTTCAGTTCTTTGATATTAATGAAATGAAGATTTGTTTTTGTTGCATCTTTGTGTTTATATTTATATTTGTATTTTTTTGCTTTCCTACATAAGTCTGGATCAACATGGTTCTATTATGAAATAAAATAAAAAATATTTGGTATCTGAAGATTAAACAACTTGCTGGAATCATAGTTGAAACTTAGGGTCAAAACTAATGACTAATATCTTGCCTATTTTTTCTAAATTCCCTGCCTCATCATCATGCCTAATGTGGTAATATTTCCTTGAAACATGGCCTTGACCCACCAAAAAAGGAAACATTTACTCAACTCCTTCATTGAAGGCTACCTCCTCTCCAAGTTGTTATTGATCGCTTCCATAAACAACTTTCTCCTTGCACTGACAGATTCAATGGTACCTTTTCAAGTTAGGAGAGAAATTGGGATTATTGATAGGATTGTTGTCAGTGTTTCATAGAAATCAGCACAAAATTTTGCTGACACTGTAGCTGTCAGTGCTCATCAAAACTTCAGCAACAAAAATCGTTGACAGGCTAACTGTCAACATCTAGTCAAAACCCTTTGAAAATTGTTGGTCACAAAAATTATGCTCTTAAGATGACTAGTTGAGTGTACTAGTTGCTTCTAACATGATATCAACATTATTTTGTGTCCCTTCTTTAGCTTTGTTGGTCTATGTAGTAGGCTTCTTACTTTTCTTTTTAGGTCTTTTGGAACTTGTAGGATTTTCCTTATTTATGATTAAATCTTTTTGATGGGTCCCATCTGTGCCAATGACCTGGTTTTCCATCTTAGGGTTTTGTTTTAATTTAATATTTAGCCTGATCTTATTCCATTGTGTCGTATATGGCTTCTTTCCACCTCTATAAATCTCAGCTAAGGTAGGTTCTCTATCAGATTATGTCTCTGGTTCAGTGGCTTTACCCTCAGCCTCCTTTGTTGGCTTAACAATATCTATCTTTGTAGGAAAAGGCACATGGGGAGAAGGAAATTTTTTCATTTCTCTAATTCTTGTGCTCCTTCTTGTATAAACCCTTTTCGGCTCAGGAACTAAAGGAGGAATAGATTATTCTATTTTATGGCTTCTAGTTTGAATGGATGATATCCCTTGTTCTTAGTTTTTGGGTTGTTTAAGAGTTTCATAGTTCCTTTCTTTCTGCCTCTCTTTGGTATAACAGTCTCCACAAAATCCCCCAAAAGAGAAAGTTTTCCCAAGTTCTATAAACTTTTCTTAGATTACTTTCAATCAATAGCTTAATCAAACCCTTATGATAATATAATGGGAAGAAACATTTGGTTTTTCCCTAACCCTTGCACACTTTTGTTTAAGACTCATTAGCATAAAATAAGGGGCATTCATTTTGACCTGTCCTAGAATGTGGGCGAGGAAATGAAAATGATATAAATTAACCCTATTGAAGCATCCCTCACATGTGAAATATGATATTTCAATCTATAGGAGCACATGCCATTTTTCCTTCAACCAACTTCTCTAAATCTTTTAATGCCCAGGCCTATACTTGTATTCATCTTTCAAGAAGAATGATATATCAATTCTAGCCACAATATGGATCTTGAACCACCATTCCCCGTCCACAAGGAATCATGTGGCTTTCGTAATCACCTCCTTAGTAACAGGAAAAGAAACCCCTCCAACATTGACTCATTGGCCATCAAAACCTTCAGCGAAAGCCCAAGAAACACCATCATGGTATTCTGTACACTGGAAGAAATAAATCATCCCATCTCGCCTCTCGAAAAAGTTGTTGAATTTTCAGATACACCTCAAGTAGGTTGGGTCCTTTGGGCTCTCCTCTGTGTAATTTTTCACTCTTCCCCATAATTTCCACCGTCAAATACAATTTCCCCAAATATGGGATTGGGATTCGATCTCAGATTTCAAGATAATCATTGATTTTCTTTCAGGGAATGAAACATACAAAGGATTAAGCTCACACTAAACTAACTTCCACTATTCAGAAAAAATAATTTTAAAGTGTGACCAATAAATTACATAATGAAATGATTATTCACATGACTAGTGGTTATGGAAAGTTCTTATGTGAAATCGTGATTTTTACCATATGATTACCTCTTAGCAGTGGAAAAATGTCATGTGAATTCATAATATACCATGTCACCCTCTGCTTAGTCAGCACTTGCTTGATCAATTACCACTCCTCTACTGACGTGTGCCCTATCAGTGCCTTTTGATATTGACTTCCAAAACTTTAAAATTCAAACATCATTGATGCTTCAGCTGTCAGTTTTTAACTTAAAAATTTAAAACTAGCATTGATACTCTAGTTGTCAATGCATTTTATTTTATAAATCTACAATACGTGTTGATATTCTATCTATCATTGTTTTTATTCAACATTTTACAATTGGCACTGACAATCCCATTGTCAACACCTAAAAAAAATTGAATAATAAAAATTACATTATGTAAATTAAACCAACTAAGCAAAACTGAGATAATGGTTGGCTATAGTAAGGATACTGTCCTCCCAGTGAGGTAAAAAATAACTCATAGTTCCAGTTCCTGATCCATTGGGTTGATCCAAACTCAACAACTGCAACTTGCAACTAAAATCAAATTGCAACAGTAAACTGAAACTAAAAATATACATGAATATGCTCAGAGTGTTGAGCTTATTGGCACACTAACCTACCTTATGCTGCTGGAAAATTTATGAATCAAGTGACACTAAAATTCCAATGCAACCAGTCAATTAGCTACATGGATAGTATGGCTTCTTGACTATGCTTGAACCATGTAAAAAATGGCCAGTATAATGGCAAAGGCGATTGATTATGGATTTTTTTCTCACAGTGGAAACATGGTTGGACGCACAAGCTGCGAAAATCCTCCAAATAGGTAGCTACGGGATCATAAAATAAATGAATGTCATAGTTTGTTTATTGATCTTCAAGGCACTCTACAATTTCACTGTTATGGTTGGAGAGTTCACATGTGCTCTCTATGTCAAACCATTGTTTGAACTGTGAGTTTTCAAACTCATACCCATTCTCAATAATAAAAGGCAACAAGATTTCTTTTTGTCTCTACTAAAATGAAACTTCAAAAGAAAGGCCCTGAAATGGAAAAGTTTAGGTATTTCTTGATCTTTAAAAGCCTCGAGTTCTTTCTCAATGCTCATGGAAAATTCATCCAAAAATTGAATCTTAGCTTATGTGATACATTTGCATGACTTTAGATAAGAAGACAAAAATGAATAAAAGTTTTTATCCACCTTATCATGTGTACACATATCGTTCCATTCTCTGAAACCTCAAATGGAAGGAGAGTCTACCATTAACTCTAGTTTCTCCATCCATGTTTCCAAGAAGATAATCCAAAAAATTGTTAGAGAACTTATCGACTCAATAGGTAATATTTCAACCCAACTTCTTGTTAGGTGATCCAAAAATACAATTTATCATAGGTTATAAAACTAAAATAAAATAATTATTACTTTAAGATATTAAATTAATAATTATTATTCTAGAATTTTTAATCATTTAGAATTAGTATATTGTTGTAACTAGATATGACTCTCCAAATGTGTCGTATCTTAGGCTCTATTTTAGGAGTTTTGTTAGCTACATCCATCTCAAATATTCACTGCCACTCAACTACCTGTACCACCATTTCCGAACCCACACAATGAAGTAGCTCAACCCACTTACAATGTTGAGGTACAACACTTCAAAACATCTCCTCTTGATCTAAGTGGTATTCATCTTAGCTCAGGAAGAGTATGACAAAAAAGAGATTCTCTTTATATCATTGAAGGACAACATGCAGAAAAAGAAGATTCAAATGAGAAGACCAAAGAATCATGGGCTACACTTGATGAAAAGAAAACATCATAAATAGAGATTGGGAAAGTGACCTCATGTTTACCATCAGATCCTCTATTTTTTAAAATGAATAATCATCAAAAAGAATAAGATCTAAATTTCATGGAAGAAGAAGATATCCAATATGATCCAAATCAGCAAGTGGACCAAAGGCATCACAACTCTATTGAAATATGGTTCCAGACAGTCACTAAGTTATAGCAATACTCTCTTTTTCAATTGTGTTTAATATCATCAAAGTCAAATAATTTGGTTTCTTACATTCAGTTGCATGTCAAAGAATATGTTTCAAGCCTACACATGATTTTATTTGTTATACAATTATGCAAGTGGCTCCATTGGAAGTATTCCTACACTTGAAAATGATTTTGTTTTTTCAAGTAGAGTAGGATAGGAAAAGAAATAAAAATGAAAATAAGAGAAAAAATAAAATCTCAAGTGAAAATATCCTTTGAGGTGCCTGAGATTGGCTCATTGATTGAAAACCTCCATGAAGCAGTCAATGGGTTGCAAAAAAAAAAATTAAATAAATAAAAGATCGTAGGTGAAAACCTCATTTGACATGCCTAGGCAGACTTACTAGTTGAAAACCTCATTGAGGCGGCTAATAGGCCTAGAAAACAAAAAAAAAACAAAAAATATTTGCTCCATTTATCTCTCTCTCATGAATGCAAGTGTTCTCCAACCTCTGCAAGCAACAAAAACAAGTTAGCCACCAAAAGAAAAGTTGATTAAAAGCCTAGTCAAAGGAAGTCAAACGTGGAATTTCTCCTCCTTTGCTCAAATGCTCCAAAAGGACCAAGGCCATGCCAGTCCATCACCCTCATCTCTTTCCACCATCCACTCATCATTCTCAAGTTGTTACCACTCTTTTTCTTTGTTGTCCTAAAATGCTACAAGAAGATCTTGTAGTTACTACAGGAAACAAAAATACATAGAGTAGAAAAGTATTTTTATCATATATTGAAAAACATGCATCTGTTTTCCAAGTTGTTTCAGGGGGAGATGCATATGGATGATAGTAACATGCCTAAGCAATTTCAGCAAATTCTGGTACACTTTTTGGGAAATTGACCTCCATCACCTACAACCATTTTTAAATTTTCTCAATATTCATGTATCCATTTGCAAATTTGTTTCATGAGGAGATGCATATTAATGATGATCACATTCCCAAGTGATTTCAACAAATTCTAGTGCACCGTTGTTCAGAAATCGACCTCCATCACTTACAACCATTTTTAATTTTTCTCGATATTCGTGCATCCATTGGCCAAGATTTTTTATGGGGAGGCGCATAAGGATGACGGAAACAGGCTAAGAAAATTTTAGGCCAATCCATTCTATCGTTTGGGAGATATGGACAAAATGAGTCTGCAATAGGGGGTTGTCGTAAATTACAACAGGAAGATCCTATAGTACTACAGGATGGTCAAAAATAAGCTACAGGAGGCAAACTAATTGAAGAGAGGGGTCAAAAGGTCATGTATTCTTTAGGGAAGGTTGATATAGGTCCCCCAACGCCACTTTCATCACTCATCCACTCCATCTAACCAAAATCCATCTTCAAATCCCACTCTACCTTACATGAAAAAAATCCAGAAAAAAAAAATAAATAAATAAATAAACTTTGTCATCAACTTTTCCACTACCTACATCACCTCTTGATGATTTTAACCCTATCCTTATACCTCCTATCACTTTCCATCAATCCCACATGCATCAATTAGGTCTCAAAGAGGAATTAAATGACTACTATAGGAAGAGGATTCATCATCTAAGCAACCTGCACAGTTATAACAGAACTTAGCATCAATTCTTTTTCACTCACACAGCAGAAGATCTAGCCACCTTGAGAAGCATGAAGTCATTTCTGAATATTGAAAAGGGGGCACACCCTCCTTAGGAAGTAGTCCATCCACTCCACCAGCAACAACACTGGAAAGAAAATTGCATACAACAACCTTATCAATCAAATAATCAGCAAGCTATGAAGACCTATGCAAAAGCAAGCAAAGAAAATTAACACCTCCAAGGAAGCATGGATTGATCATCAATTCAGCAGTAGCATGCATGCCTCTCCAACAACCATCAGGTAAGTACAGATACACAATATTTTTGAAATCTTCTCTTGAGCATATTATAGTTAGAAATGTGTTGTCAATGCATGAGAGGTGAGGTTTTATAAATATAAGGACGGGTCAACAATCTCAGCCACCCTCAACTAGTTAATTACAGCTAACTCCCTCACTCATGCAACGTGGAAAAGTCAAATTAGAAAGGGTGATGATTTTGAGGAGTGGGGACAATAGTTAAAAGAGGAAATGTGTGCAAAGGCCAAGTCACCAAATCACTCCAATCCATCCATCCACTTCATATCCACTATCTATCCATAATTCGTCCATCCCATTTCATAAGAAAAAATTAACATTTTTCAATAACAAACCCTACACTCTGTCTCACCCTGAAAAATTTCTTGAAAAAACACACAGAGCACATCCTCTCCATTTTCACAAACCTACACTATTCTTTCTGAGCCCTAGCATCATCCTCCAAAACCTCTACATCATTTCTCATCACTCCCATACAGTTAAAAGACCCTGAAAGAGAAAGAATGACTACTACAAGAAGGTAGAAAGCTACTACAAAAAGGAAGAAAGGAATAAATTTTGCTAAAACCAAAATGGTAGTGCCTAAGAGAGACCTAATAAAAACATATAACTCCAAAGCCCATTAGGTAATCATCTAGGCCACAAAAGAGAAGAAGGCAAAAAAAGGCACGAAGGCATTCACCATCAAACTATAACTCAAACTGTAGTGATGAAAAGAGGCTTTCCAAGGGGTCTCTAATCTCTTTCTAACTTTTGTCCAAGGCCTAGAAGATGTTATAGAAAGGGGGAAAGGCATGGAAAAGCTGGTCCAAAATGGCATTGAGGGGCATGGAAGTCAATTTGAGGGCCTACCCTAGGCTCAGACTATCATATCTACTCAAAAAAGGTTTAAACAGGCTACTACATGGTTTCCTGTAGTTGCTATGGGAGTTACTATAAGATGACCTAGTTTACTACAGGATTTCATCTAAGGGCATTTTAAGAGTTCTAGAGGTATCCAAATAGTGGAAAAAGGTAGCAGGAGATTGGAAAAGGATGTGGAAGACCTTGCCAAATCGAAAAATCTTAAAGAACCCATCTTGCATAAGGGGAAAAAGGCATAAATGTGCAAATTAAGGAGGCTGCTAGGGCCATGAATGAGGCACAATGAGGTCACTAAGTTGCTCAGAGGATGAGAAACACTTTCAGTAGGGGGGTATGATGGGCCTCCAAATTAGACACAAATTAAGGCCTATCTGACCATCCTTCATCACATTAAACATATTTTTTTTACATTAGATAATGTATTTTTAACTTTAATATGTTCATTATGAAGGTTTATGGATAATTGCATATTTGTGCCTAATATTATTTATTTTTGTGGAATATTGTGAGAATATTGGGTAGATTATGGAGATTTGAAGGAGGAGATAACCTAGAGGCTTTCTCCCTACTATAGGAGGATCAATGTTAAATAATAAATCAAGAAGATATTCTAAAATTATTGCACTGATTATGGAGCTCCAATGATTGAGAAAATCTAGGAATTTGTTCTATGTCATTTAATGCAGATTCATAGTATTGGGAACCAGATCCACCATTTGAGGGATTTTGGTGGGGAGAGCTTCCTCCTTTCATTGGGAATGCTTCCTAATAATTTTGTAATTTTCCCCTAGGGGTTGGTTTTTCTTAGTCTTCTTGCTGAGAGAGCTTGTATTTTTGCAGTTCCACTGTCATTTTTTGCAGGGATGTAATTATATTGATGGAAATAATGAAGATTGGTGCCATGTTCAGCTTCTAAATCTTGGTATCCTCCATAGAAAATTGATTTTCCTTGGGCTTGGCCATCCTAGGAGCCTCAGGGCGCTTTTGTATCATTTACTTTTCTTCTTTTCACTTCTTATTCACATGCATCTCTTGTTCTTGTTTTTTCTTATTTCTGCATTTAGTCTTTATGATTTCTTGTTGTAGGATTGGGTTAGATGGTTGAAGTATTTTCTTTTTCAGGATCACAAGCATCATTTCATCCTTGTAACAGCTTTGGAAGGTCATAGTAATCATTGAGATACTTGGATTAGTTTGCTTATTCCCAAATCTAGATTTATGGAAGTCCTTTGTGGCAAATAACAGTAAATTTCTGCTATTTTTTAAAGCATGCTAACGAGCTCCAATCGAGTTGATTCCACTTTCACTATATCACACAAACATTCTAGTTAATAACAAAACTTACCCCATTGCATTTTCACTTGATTAGGTTATGCATTTGATAGATTTACTAGCTCATTCGTTCTCAAATTTCTAGATTTTAGACTAGTAATATTCTGCTATTTTCAACATGGGTTAACAGAGGTCTTTTTGAGTGATTCCACTTTTAATGGAGACCTAAGACGTCCTAGTAAATAACAAAAATTTTCCCATCCAATTTGGATTTTATTTTCTTGGTCATTCGTTGAATTATAGTTTCGTGTAGCAACTACAAGATCCCCTATAGAAGCCTTCCAACATGTATATACTTGCCCAGATTCACTCAAGAAACTTGGTTAGTATCCCTTAGGGTTGAATCAATACCCTAGTCTCTAAATAAATGATTATGTAAGACAAAATACCACTTAGGACTTGCCTCTTTATCCATGCAAAATATTTCAGCGATTTGGGCTAATGGACAGATTTATGAAATGGATAATACAATGATAATTGCCACATCCAATGAACTCTATTAAGGGACCTAAAATCTTTGAAATGTAATGATTGACATTTGATTCATGATATTTACTTTATTAAATTAGAATAGGTTTCTTTCCTTGAATTTTCTTTCTTGCAATAGGTTAAGGTTTTCCATTTCGAGCATTTCATTTTCTGTAATTAATTTAGGATTTGGTTTTATTACATTCACCCCATTACATCATGACATCAAAGGAAGTACACATTATATGCTGCACATATAGTTTAGATACCTCTTAAGTTTGTATGAACCCCGGTTGATAATTAAAGTCGGTAGCCTTGGGAGTTGCAGCATTCTTGTTGCAATACCAAGGTTCATATGTTACATAAAGTAGTCTTTCATCCAGAAGCGTTCCCATTCAGGGAGACTACTCAGTGGATAATCAAATGCATTGATATTAGAGACATGACTATTAGTGACATCCACAAAAATGCTATCATTGCACTAACTTATCCTCGAATAGGTGAGTACTACAAACTACCTAATCATTAAGAAGCCTTCTCAGTGAGATGGTATAACAAGTTCAATATAAACACTAAATATATTTTAAAGAGTTAGTGGTAGCACCCCAATAAGATTAGAACTAGTCTAAATATAATATATGAACCAAAGTTACTTAGAAAATCTTATCAGTTTGCTGCAGTTATGTGTTGCAAACTTTATTGCAAGGCCACAAAAATTTCTTCGAGGAGGAGATTTAGGTTCCACTTATGTATACATGTTCCTAGCATGTAATCATATTCAATTAGGATGAAATCATTGTAGTATCCATCCAAGCCAAGGTGAAAAAGGCTCAAAATGTAGTAGATGGAAATTCGTCGGAATTCTACATGACTTCATATTTACTTGATTATATATGTGTTAAATGCAAGTTCAAAATTATGGGGTGGAGGTGGACTCTCACCCTCAACATTTAACCAATTCACATCTATTACAAGGAATTGTGGGACAACCAACATGCGTTATTGTACACAAAATTATTTGAAGGATTCATTTTTCTTCTATTCCACATTTTATTTGACCATGATTCACCTTGTATGTCAGATCACACCGTTCATCATGCTTCTTCGCACTACTCTTTTATTCTTCTTGCGAGTGGTGGACACCAATAGAGAGAATCTTATTTTCTACTTCCAATGCTTTGGTAAAGTTCTTAGTGAGTGTAGCATTATATTCCTTTTTTTAAAACATTGATATAGAGGAAATAAGGGTTGAAGTGTAAGATTGGATAGTCACTGCATCATGAGGGATAGCATTGGTGGGAAACTTGTTTAAGATGGTAGTGACACTTGGTTGAAATCCTTAACCTTTTCTTCTTTGCCCATTTTCAAGGACACACATGATGATCTGAAGACATATGTTACCTAAATTATTCAACATGTCATGCCCATCAAAGAGGGTGTCAAGCCTTTCTAACAAAAGTTATGTAAGGTGTGTATGGTATACCCATGTTAATATGTATACCTGTTGTGGCCAGCAACAACCCCCCTTTTTATTTAGTTTTATCACTAATACTATAAAGTGGGGACCCTTATTCAAAAAATTAAAAAAAATAAATTAGTGCTTGTATTTCCTTTTTTTGAATAAAATTACTATCATAAACTTAGGAGAATACCCGAAAAATCTAAAAAGACTTAAGTTTTATGATAAGTTCTAATAAATCTGATTTCTCAATAAAGAGCGTCGCATCGTAAAAAGGTAATGGATGCTTTCCTACAAGCAGAATCCTAAGATTGCAAAATCGCGTTGCGAAAACACGCATCAAAAGACACTCATCGCATCGCATGCCTCAAATATCACTTAAAGTGAAATGCCTCAAACCGTCGATATGCGATGGCGCATCTCGCAAATCGCATGTCATGGAAAACACATTCTAATGGATGATTGCCACACACAATGAATTAGCGATATTGTGATTTGTGATATTGCGAAGAAAATCACAAAATCGCCTTATCGTAGATATGCAGGGCTCGTCGTTCGAAATTTTTTTCCCATAAACCGATGCCCAGTTATGCGCGTTAATTTTAATTAATGAGTTAGTTGGCAATCATTAATGAAATATGGTTTTGATGTGATTGAAGAGCCATTTCACGTAGGGTGATATATTTTATATGTTTTTGGCATTTAAAGCCTTCCCGTCACCTTTTTCTTATCATTACTCTTACCTCATTCGCAAACTGTAGGAGCAAAGAGTAGAGAAGTATACATAACAGTGTTCAGAATATTATGGGAAAGAAGGCTAAAGCTCCGAGTTCTGAAGATAAAGAAATGACACCCTTGTACACAAACACCACTTATAACAAAGATGTCAGTGTTACTACTTGGGAAAGCATGCACAACCTACTCGATGAAGAAAATCCCAAAGTAATGGAAGTTTCAGCTACTGCAGATTCACGCGAGTCGTCGGAGGCATCTATTACAGAACTAACATGTTCATTCTTACACTGGATAGCGGCGAGACCCAAGATTCTTCCATACACAGACATGGTCAAATGGGTATTGGATAGTGCTGATATCACAAACAGACAATTTACGACTCAGGGTCAAGGACTCATTGGCTCGTTCACTCCACGAGATTTGAGGCTCATGTATCATCTACCAGAGCCATAGGCAACTTATAACAAACAATTCATGGAGAAGTTCGCTAAAGCAAATGAAGATTTGGCAGAATGCACCAAGGACTAGTCAAGAAGGGACGAACCACTAAAAAAGGATAAGCACGGTATGTATAGTACTGGTTCTCTCACCTCCCCATATTGCTTTGCTATTGCTATGCTCTGTAGATTTTTGGAAAGCCAGACGTTAACAAATTTTCATTTGAATGGCTACCATTATTGGATGTCACCACTAATGCTACTATTGTGGATTGGGCTAAGATATTGTTCGACAATTTAGCCACATCCATTTTGAATTACCGGTCAAAAAGAACTACTACTCAGAGGATTTATACCCCTTTCTACTTATCTGCTTATGTGATGGATGCAATCTGTTATATTTCCAAGTTTCCTCTAATGGGCTAGAAATGGACTACTCAGGACCCCTTACCCACTCATGTTTATCACAAAGAATTATGGGATTCCAAGTTCATTCCGTATTTCTACAAAATTTGTCATGGAATCATGTTGCCTTTGTACAAAATATTGTATGATAAAGATGCTCCAAGGTTTTCTCCCAAAGCAAAGGTCAATATGCTCCCTGTCACGAGATGGTTCGGAGAAGAAATTTTCACATATGTCAGAGTATTCGGAAGTCTCACTTCCCCTCATGTCCTACCTTTATATGTCCCTGATAAACTACTAGCACGAGAGATTGCCTATCAGACCTGTGGAGTAGGAGGTATGAGTAAAGAGTTGAAGGACAAGAAAAAGGCCATTTGGCCGCAATTTCCTGTGGCCTGTGGGGCTTTTTCACTATTTGATTTAGGCCATGCATTCAAAGAAGTAGACAACATGTTATGTCTACGATTGTTCAAATTTCTAGGAAGACAGTTCGACCCTTCTGATATCATTAAGAATTTCACTACTGCAGTCAAAATAAAAGTATTTTCTAAAGAAGATGATCTATTTGATAGTATGTTTCAACAGAAAAGTACGCTTAAAGAAGTTCTGCATTCAACCCAAATGCGATTTCCTCCAGTAGAATTTCAAGAGTTCAAAATGTACAGAGAAAGGAGGTTAGCTAATATCCCTTTGGATAAATTACGCTTGGAACTAGTAAGGGAACCAACTCCCAATATCAGTCTTAGTGGAAGTTCAGCCACAGACATATATAAATATAAATCTGGGAGAGAAACATCAAAACACTCCAAGAGGTCCGAGAGTTACCATAATAAAAGCGAAGGGTCAGTAAGGGATACTGCCTAGTCTAAGGAGCGCCTAGAACAACAAGTTGTGACCTCTCCACAGGTAAATCTTCCCCCCCCATCGTCCAGCCACCACCAGTCAGAACTGAGCTAGATAAAGAATGGGAGACATTTAATGACTTAATCAATACTGAGGGACAGAGCACAAAGACAACTAAAAGTAATGTACAAACAGTGGGTGATATAGTTACAGGGACAATCAGCAATGTCCAAGAAATGGAACATATTCCTATTACCCCATCTTCTGAACTTATGCTCAAAATAGAGGAAATTCCTCCTCTTGATGTATTTTCTAGTCCACAGCATAAGGCAGTGGTGAGAAGAAAAAGAAAGAAAATAAAATTGGAAAGCGTGCTCTCTCATGATGCAGAGCAATTAGACATCCTTTGGCAAGATCCTACCACTGATCCTACTGAAAATCTCACTAAATTATCTAAGATCGCAGGAGCATATGCTTCTGCGACCATTGATAAAGCATTTGAGGTACAGAAATTACTAAAATAAAAAGAAGATCAAATACATATTTTACAGCAACATCTACAAAAAGCCAGTGCCAACAGCAAAGCACAAAAACAACTTGAAAGATTACAGCAAGACTTTTAACAAATGCAGCTAGGATACCAAAACAGTTTGACCGAAAGAGAAAAATAGTTACAGGTTATGCAAGAGATGAACAAGGATGATCCTAAGCTTACAAAATTCATCACATAATCTATTTCCTTAAATGATCAACTCCTGCAACAACAAAAAACATTGTGCCAAAGAATATCACAGTGGAGCTCTTATTGCAAAACAAGTGATAGAATTACTAATCAAGTCGTGGACTTGCGACATGATTACGATTTAATTGATAAAAGAGTTACTGAATATTTGGCTTGGCAGGAATCAGATGAAGGAAAAAAGGCAGGTGCACCCATAATTAATGAAACCCACAAAGAGATATTATTTAAAAAATGGGATGCACAGATCAGGAAAGTAGAACAATAGGCAGAAGAATCAGCCACAATAGCAAACATCGTCATTGACTGCATCAATGAAAATTTACACAAGGCAAATCTCATATCAGAGACCACTCCAGGATATCTACCAAATTTACAACAACTACAGACAAGCTGGAGACAGAAGGCTCAAGAAAAAGCAGAGTCCATCAAAAGGTTAACCAAGTTGAATTGGAATTCTTATTGGACGTACTTGGTAAAACCACACAGCCAGTGCGTGACTCTCAAATGTATCATTGATTCTGCTGAGAAAATGGCGCCAACACTTGTCGATTCCATTTTCGTAGGACAGATAAAGTTGGAGGTCGGCCAGCCAGCTCTCCTCAAGCAAATGCTGAATGTTTGCAACTACAAGGAACATATACATAGATAATTAATTGCCAGTTTTAGTTTTAGATTCAGTTTTAGTTTTAGTTTTTCTTTATTTTTGGCCTGAAATGAGGACGGTCATTTAAACCGCATCCTACATTTTTGTAATAAATTATTTTTAGATTTAGCTAGTAGTATTTAAACTCTTCTCATGCATTTAGAGAAGGGTCCTGAAATTTGTCAAAAACGTGTCCTCAGAACATGCACTTTTGCACCCTCCGAGGAGGTTTTGATGAATGAATGGAATAGGATTTATTCATATCTGCGTTTAATATCTACTACTGAAATTGCACTTTTGTACTCTTAGTAGATGTTGGATTAAGAAGAGATAAATCATTATTGTTGAAGCTCATGAGTAGAACTAATTATAAATGGTACTTTTATCTCTTAACTAGTTCTGCTTATGTGTTAAGGTGATATTCATGTTTAGTTATTTATATATGAATGTTTGAATGTTTGAGTTATCATTTGGCACTTTTGTACAGTGATAGCTATTTATTTATGCTTAATATATGAGTAACTTATTATGTGATATGTTTTCCACAATTGTTCGTCTAACTTTTTATACGAAATGGTTTATCTTTATTGAATTCTTTTCTCATAGCAGTTGAATGATCTTTATTACAAATTCCATTTGAAATCATTTTAGATCACATAACTGAAAGATTAAATCTCCGGTTAGTTTTAGAATTAGATATTTCTGTTCATTAGATTACAATTACATTAGATTTAGAATAAACGCATTTTACTTAGAAGTTAATAGGAAGGAAATATCAATTCTCAACAAACACACATATAAATTGGGAAATTGGTCCCATATCCCCAGTCAGACCCACTATACCAAACGGAAAAAGAGTTGCTAACCAAGGTCCGGACCGAGTGTGTATCGCCCTTGTTGTAGACCCGATTTTCGGGGCTTCAACAATACCATATATATCTTACATGTGTAATTTGGTGCCTGTAGGACACTCTACTAGGTATGTAATTTGGTGCCTATAAGAACGAAGTCAAGGGAAATCCATGTGTATAGATATTTTTAACTTGAATCGAGCCTCTAGCAAGGATAATTATCATGTCCCATATATGGAGAAAATTTGTCAAATGATATTAGGTTTTGAAATGTTTTCTCTGTTAGATGGTTTTTCAAGATACAACCAAGTTTTGTTTTTTGAACCAGATCACTTGAAAACAAATTTCAAAACCAAATGGGGCACTTTCTCTTATAGGCACATTCCTTTCGAATTGGTGAACATTGGAGTTGCATTTCATCATGTTATGGACATAGAATATAAATGATTGATCAGGAAAAGTGTATTTGTATGTCTCGATGATGTCATGGTGTTTTCCAAGAAGTGTTCAAACCACTTACTCCATATCAAGTAAATGTGTGAACAATGTTGCAAATAGGGAACATCCCTAAACCCAAAAAAGAGCATCTTCGCGATATCCAAAGGAAATCTTTTGGGGCATATTATTGCCAAAAACAAAAGAACTATAAACTCTGAAAGAGTGAAGGCTATCACATAGATCCCATATCCTAATAGCAAAAATTCTATGCAATCCTTATTAGGAAAAATCAAATTCGTCAGGAATTTTATATCATATTTCACACAAATCGTAAAACCTTTACAATATATGATCAATAAGGATGATATATTTAGATGGACTTAGGAAGATAAGAAATCGTTCACGAAGATCAAGGAAGATATCATTGTATCTCTTGCCTTGTACAACCTAGACTTCAATAAAGAATTCATGTTATATACATTTTCCTTTGGTTTCTCTCTTGAAATTGTACTGATGCAAAAGGGCGAGCAAGGGAATGATCAATATCTTTTATGAGAAAAGACATGTGTGGATATTGATTAAAGTAACCAAACATTCACAAAAAGACCTACATTATTTTCAATGCAAAGAAGCATTTCGAGGCTTACATCTTGAAAAGTCATTTCTAGGTAATCATTCCCATCCCATGGTTCAAACGTTATTCATAGAAAAAGAGCTGGGAGAATGAAGAGGAAATTGGATTACTTCATTGCAAGAGTAGGACCTTGATATCAAACCTACACATACCATTAAAGGTCATGGGTTGTGTAAATTGGCTGCAGAATCCTTACCCAAAATCAGAAGACATTGAATATTAGGATAATAAAATTGAAATGCATAATTGATATTATCTATATAGGTTCACTGATGATCCCTCTTGGTATGAAGAACTAAGGAAACATTTGGAATAGGGAACTTTTCCCTCTAAGTTATCAGCTATGCAGAGATGCACAATTAGGCTCATATCAACACAATGTCAATTAATAAATGACGTCATTTTTAGAAACATCTTAATGGAGCCTTATTTTGATGCTTGGAATCGTTAGGAAGTAGATAAATTTTTAGTTGAACTTCATGATGGGATGGCTAGAGGTCACTTTTCCGACAACACTATGGCACATAAAATCATTCAAGTATGTTATTATTATCCTAATTTATTCAAATGTGTGCATGCTTATACTATAAAATACCATGTATGTCAAAAGTGTTTTGGGAGAGAGAGAGGAGTGGCTACTCCATTACAACTGGTTAAAGTTGAAGAACCTTTTCAGCAATGTGAATTGGATGTTATCAATGAAAGTTTTGTACGTCCTTCCAAATAGCACTGATATATTCTCACTCTGAAAGATTATTTTACACATTAGGTTGAAGTCATACCACTCAAGCAATCCAATGATCAAGTGGTAATACAATTTATTGAGCAGCACATTATTACCAAGTTTTGTGTTCTAGTGTCTCTTGTTTTTTACAATGCTTCATATTTCTCATCAATGAAATAATTTGAATTTTATTTGGATAAAGGTATCATTTTAAGAGATTATTCCAATTATTATCCATAAGGAAAGGGTTTATTTGAGTCAAGCAACAAGAATTTGATCTGAAATTTTAAGAAATTTGAAGTCGACCAACAACACAACTAGCATAATGCTTTATTAAACACTTTATGGGTTGACTGGGTCACCCCAAAATATTCACTCAAAGCTTCACCATACATCCTAGTATATGGGAAATAATTTTTTATCCATCCAAATATTTATCTGCATACATTACAACTCTCTCAAGATGTTTGTAGTCAATCATATCCTATTATTCAAAATCGAATCAATACTTCGTTTAAGCATGAGTAGGAAAGGAAAATGGCTCGGTTCATATTTTCCACCCATCAACAAAGAATCAAGAGGTGGTTTGATAAAAGTCTACAAGTGACAAAGAATTTCAATTAGGTGATCTTGTGTTAAAATGGGATAAACCCTATGAAGACAAAGTCAATCATACCAAATTCCAATCCCTTTGGCTCAGTGTGTTATTCGTCCTTGAGCAATTTGGCCTCAACACTTATCGATTGCGAACCTTACATGGGGAGATAGAGTCCCTATCTATCAATGGCTAAGATTTGAAAGCTTATTTTAGATGATAACTCTTTGAGATATTTTACCTTGTATATATTCCAATTCATTCCTTTTTCTTTTCTTTTGCCTTGCCCGATCATTCATTTGTTTTGCGTTCAATATGAAACGTTGTATATAAATAATTCACCTGTGTACATAAACAATGATGTTATATTGATGTCATGAATAGGTATGTAGTAATTATTCATCAATTGGCTAACATTTAATCTCCATCAATTGGTTAAGTCTTAAACATATATACAAGCTTGCATGGTTCATACAAAAAATAAGAATTAAATCTTGTGGGAAACTCTATTAAGTTGATAAAGCCTAAGATTTTAATAGAATCTATGCAACTTGATTTGTCTTGAATAAATACATTTTTTTCATGAATGTGTCAACCCATTGGTGATCTAAAAATGAAACTCAATCATCCTCTAACACTTTGCAAGATAAATTTGGGTCTTTCAGAAGTTAACTTAGTTTGCAACTTTTCCAATTGTGAATAGTTAAGTTTCCTATGAACTTAAAGATGAAACAACATCATGTGAAACACAACATGGTAAAAATTAACAACCATGTGATAATGGATTTCACCCCTCATAGGCTATGTCTCCTAGCCCTGCTCAAATGGCTAGGCTTCTTTATTGATCTCAACAACAAAAAGAGTGCATCACAAATCTTTGACTTATAGAGTAAACCTCCATCTAGAGTGGCACTTGTTTCTCTTACAAAGAAGCATTCTCCTTCAAAGAAATCTCACTCACAAGTTGACTACCTTTATCAAAGAAATGATATAAAATAAAAGGACTCTCACATTGAATGTGGAAATAGGTCCTTGTACTCATTTTTAGATCAAAAATCACAAACAATTGCTTCATAATGAAGTGTTGAAATGGTCTTTCCTCACAAAAAAAATGAGAATGGACTAAAAAATAGTTGCTCTAATGAAGAAACAGTTGTTTTATATGCATCTAGAAGGCTAGAAAACCCTTGTCTAGGCTCTTCTCATGCTCAACAAAGTCCCCATATGGCCTCAAAATAGTCTTTGTCTGCAACACATAACGAATTGGATCTACAAATTTTCTAACATATTATGCTCAAATCGATAAAATAATGTTATCATTGTGTTCAGAACACCCAAAAACCCATTGTAGGCTCTTCTTGGGCTCAAAAAGGCTAAAAAATGACCAAGATATGCCTCATGGTTCATTTCCCTGATATGTGTCTTGCAAAATGACAAAATTGGCTAACTGGGAAATGAATTTTTCCTTTTCTCTAACTGCCAAGCGGTAATTTCGCTTGGGAATGGTGATGATTTCGATGTAAAAGGTGATATTTTTTGCCTCTTTATATGCACCAATAACCCTTAACGTTGATTTTCTAGCCCTTCTCTCTGGTATGTGGCCGCCCATGTGGCCAGAATGTGGGATACGCGCCAACCCCTCCTGTCCTAGCCCTCCACCTTTGGTCATATTGTTAACCATGTGGCTTGGGGATACACTATGTGCTTTCCCTAGCCTCCACTAAGCCCTTTGCCTATACGCCATCGGTTCCAGGCAGTTATACATGACAAGGGGTTGGGGCCTAAACTCCCACCCTCCAATTAATGTCGTGCTTGTTTTAATTGTCACCAAGTCATATGGGTGATGCATGGGACCGGGGGATGGGTATCAAATCCCTACCCCCTCCACCTTTTCTTCATTGTTGGACATATGTGACACCATGTAACAGGGACCATGGCCAATCAGGCAGCCCCATTGGCATGGCCCCTCTCCCCAACCATGTCTTCATTTGAATTGAAATAAAATTTCTCCACCATTATATAACAAGTCATACGATAAGCAAGATGTTAGAATGTTAGAATGTTATGCAATAGGTAGAGAGGTCAATCCTCGACAAGGCTGGTCATCCAAACTTTGAAAACTTTGGCCAATGATTGAGGGCCACATGGCACCCTCTCATTGGGCCACATGGCACCCTCTCATTAGGCCACTTCAACAACCGAACACCAATTAAATCTCTCCAATTATCCTCATATGGACATGCCACATGTCAGCACAAGATTGCTCCATCTCATATTATACCCTACACAATCGCCTAGTGATGTCATTGTATGGCATGCATAGTCAGCAACCCAATCAACCCTGGAAGTTGATGCTTTATTTATTTGCCAAAAACTTCATAATGCGATAACTTCCGCATATGGTGTCAAATTGAGGCGATTCAAGCCTTGTTGGAATAAAAATGACAATATCCATGATTTGTAAATAGTTTTAGGTTATTTATAGAACTTTTATTTTTGAGCATATTTTGATCCCTGATCATACCTCCCCACTAGGAAGCTTTTGGACAACCAAAATCTTATTTTTACTCAACAACTAAGTGAGAGTATAGCTTCCTCACTTTCCAATTCTCAATCCATATTACTTTACTTGGATTGGTACTCTTGAGCCCCACTTGAAGTTACTCCACATTGCCTCTATGTGAAGTCCTTATCCTCCTGTTAGGAATTGAGTTTTCCTGTAACTCATCTAAATATCCAAGAGAAAAAATCTTCATAAATGGAATCTGAACGTTCTCTTCATGATCATCAATTGTTGGAGGATCACACAACCTTCACCTTGAAATCTTTCGTTGTTGATATATAACCAAACTTGAGCTTCCACTTGGAAATCATAATCAACTCGATTTATGTCATACCTTGCTTTGTATTTGGCTTTTCTTTCTTCAAGCTGCACTTGTACTCCTTGATGCATTGGTTGCATTTGTTCAACGAAATGCTTGGCTTTGTTCACATGACCATGTACATCTACTGCAAAATCTTTACCAAAGATAAAATACAAAAGAGACTTTTTCAAATAACCCAAACAAGTTTCAAATGGAAATACTTTTTTAGATGAGTACTTGGCATGATTGTAGCATGTTGAATGTACTGCAAATGCTCATCCCAAATTTTAGGATGCTTACTGCAATGTCCATCAAAAGGGATGCATTGTACAATATGCAATAAGTTTGACTCTCAAATTCCCATACAAATTGGCTTTTCAACAAGTCAAAATAGCATACAATTCCAAAGAAAACATTGTTTCATAGAAGTGATTTACTCACAACATCACTTTTAAAAAATACCCAACTATGGGGAACATGAAACATGTGAAATACAAAAGAAATGCCATATTAACTAGATAAATAGTCCAACCATTTCTTACCCAACCAGGCTAGGGAGTTTTATTTCTACATTTCGCTTTCTTCTAGAGTTTCTTCAGGAATGGTTATGATGTGCCTTACATGTTCTTTTGCCTTCCCTTTAACAGGTAATTTCATGACCTATTTTTCCTTCTTTGGATGAATATGTGGATGCAACTTCCAACATTTAGCGATCCAATGCCCACTTATATTGCAATGAGTACAAAACAATTGTGAGCATTTCTTGGCAAAAATGCCTTTGAACTTGGAGGAGGATTTTCCCTCCTGGTCTCACTTCTAATTGACATATTGATTTTCTTAACCAATTCTTTCATTTTTTGGCACTTACCTACACAATTATTAGGTGCGCGACAAACAACATTTTATTCAAATCATCATCTTGTTCAAAATTAGAGTAAGCCTTTGAATGATTAGGATATTTATACATTTTATGATGGTCCTTTTGATTATGATCATGGCAAGGAGAACTTGACTTAGTTCTTCCTTCAAAGCACTCATCTCTCTTTGCAGTTGTTTTTCCTTCAACATCATCATCATGAAAGGATTCTTCTTCGGCTTGCAAGAGTTATTTCTTCACAAATTTCACACTTGAAGAATTATTTGACTTTGCATCTTTAGAGCATTCTCCAACTTCTTCTTGAACATAACCTAATTCTTCATGCCGAGATTGTGCTCTCACCTCAATAGATTAAAAATTCCAATACTATTAATTCCAAGACCCTTACCATTGTTCCCCATTTTGGTCAACAATTTCATACTAATACCCTTGGTATGTTTCTCAAATGATGCAAAAGAAGCATAATCATTATTAAGAGAATGAATTGAACAAGCGATACTTTTTACCTCCTTTTTTACTTGATACTCTTGGTCTTCTTCATGGAGATTAGCCATCTCCTCCTCCTTCTCTTTTGTAGATGAAGTGGTAGATGGGGATTCAAGAAAATGACTCTTGTGATTTAACATATAAGTAGCATTCTTCATTTGACAAAGGGTACAAAAATCAATCATCCCATGACCACAAACTTGTCGAGTCTTGGGGGAAGCTTTGGTAGTTGAAAATTCCCCACTTTTCTCTTCAATGACATTTTTCAACATTAGGTGCAACTTCCTCTTCTCATCCTACGTTGCTTCGAGCAATCTTCTTAATTGCATGTTCTCCACTTGGAGAAAAGAATTCATCTCCTCTAGTTCTAGGAGACTTGCATGTTGTAAACTTTTACCCATGCTTGCAATCTGGTAAGAGCATGCCCTGATACCACATGATCTAAAAATGAAACTCGATCTTCCTTTGACACTTTGTAAGATAAATTTGGGGCTTTCAAAATTTAACTTAGTTTACAATTTTTACAACTGTGAAAAGTTAAGTTTTATGAACTTAGAGATTAAACAACATCATGTGAAACACAATATGGTAAAAATTAACAACCATGTGATAACGGAGTTCACCCCTCCTAGGCTACGTCGTTGAGCCCTGCTCAAATGGCTAGGTCACTTTATTGATCTCAACAACAAAAAGATTACATCACAAATTTTTGACTCATAAAGTAAACCTCACTCTAGAGTGGCAATTCTTTCTCCTACAAAGAAATTTTCTCCTTTAGATAACTCTCACTCACAAGTTGACTCCCTTTAGCAAAGAAATGATAGCAACAAAAGAAAAAGGACTCTCACACTGAATGTGGAAACAGGTCCTTGTACTCATTTTGAGATCAAAAATCACAAAAACAATTGCTTCATAATGAAGTGTTGAAATGGAATTTTCTCATAAAACAAATTGAGAATATACTAAAAAATTGGTTGCACAAATGAAGAAATAGTTGTTGTAAATGCACCAATAAGGCTAGAAAACACCTATCTAGGATCTGCCCATGCTCAACAAAAACTCCATATGGCCTCAAAACAGTCTCTGTCTACAACACAAAAGGACTTGGATTTGAAAATTGTCCAACATACAGTGCTACAATCATAAAAATAATGTTTCCATTATGTTCAGAACACCCAAAAACCACTTTGTAGACTCTTCTTGGGCTCAAAAAGACTGAAAAAATGACCAAGATATGCCTCCTAGTTCATTTTCCTGCTATCTATCCTACAAAATGACAAGGATGGCTAACTGGGCAATGAATTATGCCTTATCACTAACCAGTGAGCGACAATTTTTTCTGGGAATGGTGATGATTCTGCTACAAATGGTGTAATTTTTCACCTCTTTAAATGCACCAATCGCCCTTAACGTTGATGTCTAGCCCCCATCTCAAGCATGTGGGAAGCCTTGTGGCTAGGGGCTAGGATATGCACCAACCCCTACGGTCCTATCCCTTCGCCTTCAGTCATACTATTAACCACATGTCATAGGGCTGATCTACGTGCCCACACCGATCTTCATCTAGCCCTCCACTAATATGCCATTGGTTCCGGATGATTATTATACATGACCATGGGTCAAGTCCTAAACTCTCGCCCTCCAATTAAATGTTGTGCATGTTTTAATTGTCGTTGGGTCATATGGGTGATGCATGGGACTAGGGGATGGGGCTCAACTCCCCTCCCCCCTTCACCTTTTCTGTGTCGTTGGACATATGTGACACCATGTAATCAGGGCTAGGGTCAAACGGGCAGGCCCGCCGGCTTGGCCCCTACCCCAACTCTGTCATTGTTTGAATTAAAATAAAGTTGATCCAACATTACATAACTGTAGGTTTTAACCCCGTACAGAAATTACCTGCATATGAATTCTAAATCACAGAAAAATAAACAATGCGAGAGCATAACACATAAAAACACATATGCACAGAGAATTTCCCCTGGATCCCAAAACCGGGACTACCAGCTTGATTTTTCATTATATTCCTTTCAATGTTGCAATACATATTTATACATGCCGAAGCATCCAATACCATGGACCAAAAAAACCATCACGTCCAATACCATGGACCAAAAAACCATCGCATCCAATACCATGGATTGAAAACCATCGCGTCCAAAAAACATGTGCGAAAATCATGCACAAAACCATAGGTGGGTCTGCCCAACCTAACAGAGGGTCCAAAACCAAACGACCCATAAAGTGGGGTTATAGGTACCCCTCAAACCCCCTATTAACTATGTGGACAGAATATAACACAACCCAACAATCTCCCACTTGTTGCTTTCTTTCCACACGAGGCCACAGGAGAGCTTAGTCCTTTTTTCAGCCCTGAAACGCCCATTGTTTCTCTACACCAAGAGAACTTCTCAAAGCTCACAGATTTTGTCAATGCATCTGCAGTATTCTTCAAAGTGTCCACCTTTACCAGTAACACCTTTTTGTCTTCTATCATATCCCTCACAAAGTTATGCTAAACATCAATGTGCTTTGTCTTTGAATGATAAGCAGGGTTCTTTGCCAAGAAAATTGCACTTTGGTTGTCACAGTCTATCCTTATAGCTCCCTGTACTAACCCCATACTTGAACACAATCTCTGCAAAAAGATGCTTCCTTGCTTGCATGAGTGGCTGCCATGTATTCTGCCTCTGTAGTTGATAGTGCCACTACAGATTGTTTCTTACTCATCCAACTGACTGCACCTCCAATTAGGTTAAACACATACCCACTTGTAGATCTTCTCTGATCCAGATCTCCAGCCCAGTCTGCATCAACAAAGCCACGGATATCCAACACTCTGTCCAATCCAGCTCTTCCTTGGTAGCACCAAACCATAATCACTAGTGCCACGCAAATACCTGAAAACCCGCTTCACTGCTGTCCAGTGCTCCTTCCCTGGTTTTGACATAAACCTGCTCAATACTCCCACTGCATGTGCACTGTCTGGTCTAGTACAGACCATGGCATACATCAAGCTATCGACTGCACTTGCATATGGAACACGAGACATGTCCTCTTCCTCTTCTTGTGTCTTGGGACACTGTTCAGCAGATAACCTCACACCTACAGAATAGGAACCTTCACCGGTTTACTATCCTGCATATTAAACCTCTGCAATATTGTCTCGACATACTTCCTATGGTTTAACTAGAGCTTCCTCTTTGCCCGATCTCTTTTAATTTCCATTCCCTAAATATAGTTTGCAGCACCGAGATCTTTCATGTCGAATTTGGAGGACAATTGGGTCTTCAAATCCTGGATAATTTCTTTGTCATTTCCAACCAACAACATATCATCCACATACAAGACCAGATAAATAACACAGTTACCAATTAATTTAAAATACAGACAATGATTTTCTTTGCTTCTGGTGAAGCCAAGTCCCCGATACCACATCCTTGGTGACTGTTTAACCCATACAGAGACTTCTATAACTTGCATACTAGTTCTTTCTTACCCTTCACCGCAAAGCCTTCAGGTTGCTTCATGTATATTCCTCTTCCAAATCCCTGTGAAGAAATGTTGTCTTCACATCCATCTATTCTACCTCAAAATCAAAAGCAGCAGCAACAAATAAAAGTAATCTAATAGAAGTTACCTTGGCAACAGGAGAAAAAAATTCACCAAAATCAATTCCCGGCACCTGGGAATAACCTTTTGCTACCAACCGAGCTTTGTATTTCTCCACCTTCCCTTCTGCATTTGTCTTCTTCTTGAACACCCATTTGCTGCCAATGGGTTTCCTTCCAGCCGACAACTCGACCAGATCCCAAGCCTCATTTTTGTGCAAGATGCCATTTCATCAACCATGGCCTCTTTCCAGAGTTTTCCATCCTCTGAATCCACTGCTTCCTTCACAGTTCTGGGATCATCATCAGTAACAGACAAAGCAAAGTTTGAACCAGAAAGCAGATGGACTATACCTTTCTGGCTGCCTTCTTTCTCGAGCTGATCTTCTCACAGCTGGAGTCTCTGCATCTTCTGATTCCTCCTCTGCTACAGAGTCTATTCTTCCTCCTTTAGTTCAAACTCTATCTTCACAGGTTCCTTTGGTTGGACTTCATGTTTAATAACATCTTTCACCTCTCTGAACACCACATCTCAACTGTACACAACCTTCCTTGTTACTAGTTTCCAAAGCTTATAACCCTTTAAACCATCCTTATACCCAATAAAGATGCACTTTTCAGATTTACTATCCAACTTGGTTCGTTTCTCCTTTGTAACATGTACATATGCATCACATCCAAATACCCTCAGATGTGAAAGAGAGGGTTTCTTACCAGTCCATACTTCTTGTGGAGTCTTATCCTCCAACGCTGATCAAGGTGACCTGTTGACCAAGTAACATGCAGTATCCACCGCCTCTGCCCAGAATTCTTGTCCTAACCCGGCACCACTGAGCATGCTTCTTGCCCTTTCCATCAACGTCTTGTTCATTCTTTCTGCGACTCCATTTTGCTGAGGTGTATATGGAGTAGTCTTCTGCCGTGCTATACCACACTTCTTACAAAATTCTTCAAATTCCTTGCTGCAGAATTCTCCACCATTATCTGTCCTCAGCACCTTTATCTTCTTCTCTGTCTGATTTTCCACCAGAGCCTTAAATTCTTTAACCTGTCAAAGACTTCACATTTCTTCTTAAGGAAATATATCCATGTATTCCTTGAGAAGTCATCTATAAATGATACATAGTACACAGACTTACCCAGTGATGGAACTTTCACAGGTCCAAACACATCATTGTGCACAAGCTCTAATATTTGTTTCGTCTCTTACCACCAGAGGGGAAACTCACCCGATTCTGCTTCCCATATACACAATTTTCACAGAAATCAAAATCC
>APFE030513001.1:0-13057 GCA_000404065.3 Pinus taeda
TATTGCGAGTAGCCTTTTTATAGAAGGCGCCGAAACAAGAACAAAAAATGGACACTAAATAACTCAGTGGTTTCATATAACCCAGAAGTATAGAGAAACAGTGTAACAAGTCATCATGGTACGGATGCAACATTTAAAATAAAATTAAAAAATATCATTTCCCTTTTTAAATAGTCAAAAGGGGGTTTAACCCAATATATAGTCCCTCCATTCTTCTATACCGCTCAATATTGATCGTACTATATATCAAACAAAAACAAAACTACTTATAAGGCCATAAGGTCATGAGCCGAAATGACGATAATTACATAAGGGACAAACAAAAACAAAACTACTTATAAGGCCATAAGGTCATGAACCGAAATGACGATAATTACATAAGGGACATAGTTTCACATGAACCCCAAGAACTGGGAATTCCATGACCAAATAAACTAAATTTCTTTTAGCATTTAACCCCAAAGTTTTCATTACAGAGAAAAGAGAATCATTGCTACACAACAAGCTTGGACTGAAATCTTGATAGGGTTTGGTGGCCAATAAGACCTATAACACAAGGAGTAAGTTAGCAGGGAACCTGGGATTTTTTCAGAAGAAATTCAAAATATTTGCATCTGGTGTAATTCATTCTCAACAAACCTGTAATTGCAAGGGAAATCTAGTTAGTCAAATAATCGATTTAGAAATGAAGAACCATTTAATTGATAGTTCTTTATAAAGAAACAGTAAGAATTGTACCTATTAAATATTCGATGGAGGTCGAAACTTTGTAAACCCTGAAAGGGAACCTAAGGAGGTGGAAATATTAGAATAATTATCATCAAAGTTCGATGTAAATTGCAACTAAAACTAGTTAAGTTCTTAGGGCTTTTATCGAGAGGTGATGATGACTTTCAATCTTCCTCTCCACAATTTGAAAGAATGGTTTTTGCGCTTGAAAAAAAAAGGGTTGAGTTGCAAATGAGTCGTAACTATTAATGAGGATGACAGAGAAATTCAACAGTAAAGCAATAAACTCTCTCAGTACATGTGCTACCTGATCTCTGCTGTAAATATTTGCAAAGCTCCATCCTCTGAAAAGCTAGGGTTTCTTAAAAATAAAAAAGAGAAATAGGAAACAATGTGATCATTATCATCCTTGGAGGAGACGCGTATGCAGCAGTAAAGCAATAAACTCTCTTAGTACATGTGCTACCTGATCTCTGCGGTGAATATTTGCAGAGCTCCATCCTCTGAAAAGCTAGGGTTTCTAAAAAATAAGAAAGAGAAATAGGAAACAATGTGATCATTATCATCCTTGGAGGAGACGCGTATTCAACAGTAAAGCAATAAACTCTCTTAGTACATGTGCTACCTGATCTCTGCAGTGTATATTTGCAGAGCTCCATCCTCTAAAAAGCTAGGGTTTCTAAAAAATAAAAAAGAGAAATAGGAAAAAATGTGATCATTATCATCCTTGGAGGAGACGCATATTCAACATTAAAGCAATAAACTCTCTTAGTACATGTGCTGCCTGATCTCTGCGGTGAATATTTGCAGAGCTCCATCCTCTGAAAAGCTAGGGTTTCTAAAAAATAAAAAAGAGAATAGAAAACAATGTGATCATTACCATCCTTGGAGGAGACACGTTCAAACCTAGCATATTAGTTCTGAGAAAAAACAAGACAATAGGCACTATCACGTTGTATAAACAACAATTAAGTTAAAAGAAGAGGCATCAAGAATTATCATAAATACACCACCATACTTACCAGCAGGTGTAAGTCAGTGGTCAACTTGGACTAGGGTTTGATGTTGCAGTTGGAAAAGTTAGACGAATTCGAGGAATCATTGCAAATGATTCGGCGATGCGGTGAAGGGGGAAGAAGGAAGTTACTCCTTAAGCCATGCCTTCCCCTAGATCATCTTATCTAGCCCTCAAAAAAATTGACGATGATGACATAGACATTTGAGAGAATTTTGGAGGAGTCCATCGATGACTAGGTTATTGGACGCAATGTGGTAGGGTTAATTTAAATAAAAAAAGCGAACATGTAAGCCATAAATGTACTTAAGGGACCATAACTACTACATAGCGGATTTCATATATCGGAGTTTTGGGAACCAAGGCTAAGTATAACTAAAATTACTACAGAGCCATAACATCATTTAAGCATGATCATTGATTTTAACGAAAAGTTCAAATGAAGTTATTTTTCATTATATTGTCATAATCAGGTAAAACCAAGTTATACACTGTAACCTTTTTTTTAATGTTAGGGGATGTTACACAAAGAAATTAATATATAACATGAAATTAAATTATTAGAAAATTTACAAATTAAAAAGTTTTGATCCAATTTTAATAAATCTCCATTTAAAACAAATCTAAACAAATTTATTCAAAATTAAAATCTCCAATAAATAAATAAATAAAGATATGTATAAGTTGAATATATGTCTAATGGAGAGAGGACTCCACATATTTGTAAATTTTTTAATATAATATTAATGTATTATATGCACGCGAGTGCATGATTTGTTGGTCTGGGCGGTTGGTTTGCTCAGCCGCTGACCACGTTCGATTCCTGTGGGAGCTGCGCGATGCAGCATATTTGTATTGGTGACGTCTCTGCTCACTTCGGTGATATTTGTACCTATGATGACATATTGGTGACGCCTCTGCTCGCTACGGCGATATTTGTACCTATGATGATGTGTATATATATTTGCTTCGACGATATCATGTATGATGCTTCTTCAGCGGGGATCTTCCCCTACTGAAAAAAAATATTAATGTATTATATGAATAAAAATATCACCAACTAATAATATTAAATAATAAATATTAAAAAAATATAATATTACAATTTTTTATTTTTTTTATTTCATAATATTTTAAATTGTTGTTTGAAATTATTGAAAACTAATATTTTAAAAAATGTGTAATTTCATGTGCTTTGTATTTGAATTCTTATCATTTTCCAACTTTGTATAATTGAATGTAGAGATATCATCATGGTTTTAAAACTAGATCAAGTTGCACTGTTATCGAATCAAACTAGTTGGTTCATTAGGCTTGGAGGTCAATTCGGCTAATGATCCTGGTTTGGTATTAAATTGGCCTTGAAATCATTTGTTTAGTACCAAACTGACATGAACATGCCAATTCCATCATAACCCATCCAAGTGATTGACAACTTGCACGTGTAAGGTTGTAGACCCACACAGAGGGATTTAGGGTGGTTGTGAGTGGCTTTTGGTGAAACTAAGCATTGTTTCCCTCCAAAAACAATCCCTTCAAGCTTATAAAATTATACCTCCCTTCTCGTTTGCATCATACATGTCATTCAGGGTTGGGGGTTGATCCCAACACAGATCTAGTAGTGCTAATGGAACTAGAACTAGTAGGTGAATCAAAAGGCAAACAACCAATGGGAAGCACTAGTTGTGCAAGTGTACCAATTGATGTTTTTGTTAGGTCTAGTTTTATTGTTATTTCTACTGCTACCATTGTAGAGGGATTCTGAGCCCTGGGACTCTGAGTCAAATGATGTTTATGTAGCTCTTGTTGATGATCCCATGTCTAGTAGTAGTGATGAATTTGATGAGGAGTGATTATGTTGATCATTGATATCTAGACTTATAATAGGTCAATATCTCAGTAGCTTATAATATTATTTTTGGAATCTAGACGTTATTTAAAATCTCACTGATCATGTATTTTATTGCAAATATTTATTCATTGGATGCAATTTTGATGTATTCATGTTTATGTGGTATATAAAGTAGTAAAATTTAGATATTTTATCTCTAATAATTTTAAATCATAATTTTAAATGTTAAAAATAATTTTTACACCAAAGGTGTTCCATTTTTTAAAATGGTCACGCTAAGCTTTTGTCTATCTTTTTAGTCTACCTGTGACATATGTCCACACTATTAAATGTGACACATGTCCACATTCCAAATATTCCACACAATTTCTCTTTTCAGGGTTGTTTCTACACCGTTTGCAACCATACGCATGCCATTCACCATTATTTTCACCCATGCCTATGAGAAAGGTTGTGGTCAGATGTTCGGATTCTTCAAACCCCATGTAACACCCTCCTCCCACATCTACCCAAGTAACCAACCAACCATAGTAAACATGTGACAAGAGGCTACTATGATGGGATTCAACCTCCTATATGACCTTAAGGAAGTGCAATTGATGGAAACACAACATGTAGACCTTCCACACCAGCATTAGGACTCCCAGGAAACATCCCAACCTTTCCGACAACCATCCCATGTGTCCCACTGAGTTTTTAGACCAATTAACCCCCAAACTCTCCCATGATATGGGAACACCTATGTCTAGAGGGCTCTAGACACTCCCACAACATGGCATGCAAGTGTCCAGGGAATATTTTTCTCAGTGTTGTGCCAACCTCCCCGAGATTTGACCCACTTTTTCAGGCGAAGAGTCCAGGTCACTTCCCAAAATTAAATGAAAGCTTCATAATAGAAAGATAACAAGGTAATGTTGATACAAATGCAATTACTTGAACAAGGGTTTGACTAGACCCCTACTAGCCATGATAGGTGTTTCATCAAACATATCACCAATATGTAATCCACAGGTATAAACAACGTATTTAAACATGGGGGGCTCATACTTATCTGAGAATATATAAGAAGCAATGTTCCCTTATATCATTAGCTCCATTACCATCTATTAGGTCATAGATACATTGTTCATTCATTTGCAAATAAAAACATGAGGAAATCCATACATCATCACTCTCATAATACATGCTTATAACCAACATAATAACAACAGAAATATCAAGGATACATTAGCCATAAAATCCACATATAAACCAGTACATTTATATATAAGATATCAAGAGAGAACTTGTTATTAATGAATGCAAAATCCAACCTGGGATGGGACTACCACGTTCCACCTGGCCATAGAATGGTTTACCCAAATCTCTCTTCAGCCATTCACCCCCATGCCATATTCCAAGTATGAATGTGGGACTCAAAATAAAAGACCCAACTAGAGAATCCAATAGTGAGAGGAAGAGAGAGAGAGAGAGAGAGAGAGAGAGAGAGAGAGAGAGAGAGAGTAATGAGACAGCTCCAAAACTAAATTGACAAAAGGCTACAAACTAATCCTCAAAAGCCTTTTTATCAGTAAGGCCTCTATTTTCTTCATTCTCCATTATTTTCCTTCAATTTCCTCCTCACAACATGTGACCTTTCAGCTTCCTTTTCTCCTAACTTCCATTAATTTCATAAATAAATGAGCCAAAAATGCCATTTTGCCTTTCCAAAGCCTTAGTCATTGCCTTTGCGAATTTCCTTAGGCATAATAAACCAAATGAACACCCACACTAAGATGGCTTGCCCAACATTCAACTTGGAATAAGTGTCCCATCAATTTTGGTTATTATTTTTTTTCTTTATTAACTTTTATTACATGGAATTTTCACCAAGGCTGTTACACCCCATCTCGCTCATTTCATATTCATCTCCATGTCATGCTACCTTTCATTTAACAGCCACGTATGCAATTCGTTGAACATTTTTATTTTCCACCGTTGGTTCGACTTAATTTGTTCCTCATCAACTAAAATCCATGATGCATGCACATTAAGTCATGTTTTCTTACTTGAAACTTTTTGTGCTTACCATCAACACATTATTTCCAATATTATTGAAAAACACATAGCTACAACTTATTTGAAGGAAAAGGTCACTTCACTGCACTCAACTTCAAGTTGTGTCAAATTGAGACTAATTGTGAGTTGATGTTTTTTACAAGTTTATATTAACTAATCCAAACAATAAAAACAATGACATGACACCAGCATCAAAATTTCCCAGCCATCCCCAAACACACTATCAATTTGTTTAACAAAAAAATTCAAATTGTCTCACTAGAATCAAATGTAACACCTTCCTCCCACATCTACTTAAGAAACCTGCCAGCTAGGGTAAACATGCGATGAGAGGCCACTATGATATGATTTGACCTCCCAAGTCATGATAAGGAAGTGGAATCAATGGAAACACACCATACAGACATTAATTATTAGCTATAGGACCCTCAGGAAACAATCCAATACTTTAGACAACTTGCCTTGGGGTCCCATTGAGCTTTTGGACCATTTGAGGCTTAGTCGTTGCCATGTTATAGGCATGAGTGCGACTAGTAACTCAAATTTTCTCTCACAGGCTTGCCTACCAATGACCAAAGACCAAAACAATTAGTGTTATGCTAGCGACTCCAAGATTTGAACCACTTTTTCAGGCCCAGAGCCCAGATCCTGCCTAGAATTGAACCATCTCTTCATATCAATAAATTAACACGAAAATGGCAGTGCTAAAGCAAATACTTGTTCAACACCTTGACTGGACCTCTACTAGACACGATAGGCATTTCATCAAACATATTGCAAATGTGTAATCTATAGGTGTAGTTAATAGTTCTAAGCATAGGGGTCTTATACTTAGCTTAGAATCGCTAAGAACCATTGATGCCTCAACACATTAACTACCATTCTATCCATTAGGTCATAGATACATTAATCATTCAACTACAAGTAAAAACATGAGGGAAGCCATACATGGTTGCTGTCATAAAACACATACATGTCCATCATAATAAAGACATAATTACTCATGAAAGTACAACCATATAGATCACGTACAATTCATCAAAATTCTCATAGAAATACAAGGAGAAATAACCTTTCATTGATGATGCGAAATCCAAACCTGGGATGGGGCTTCCACGTTCCACCCAACTATAGAATGTTGAGCCAAATCTCTTTTCATCCATTCATCCCCATGCCATATTCCAAGAATGAAAGTGGGATCTCATAAAACATATCAATTAAAAACCATCCAGAGATTTTAGAGGCCATCCACCTCAACCCATAAAACAGTGATTCCACCTCGTGGTCGAACATCACAAAACCATCATCATATCGGTCTCTATCCCATCCATGCAGGGCTCCATAGCATTTGTCCAAACTGGCTACGGGACTAGTAACTCAGCCCACAACTTTTACCAGGTCCCAGAGCATTTTTTCAACCAAGGCTACAGGACTAGTAACTCAACCCACCAAGGGCTCCAAGGAATTTGTCCAACCCAGGCTACAAGACTAGTAATTCAACCCAAGCTATTCCAAGGCTCCAACGCATTTTTCCAACCAAGGCCAAGGGATTAGTAACTCAACCCAAGCTAAGGTAAAATGAGAACCAACCAAATACATGACAAGAAAATAAACCCACAATCACCATGGCTATCCAGGAAATGGCAAGGCTAGGCAATCCACTATCTATCCGGCCCATTCTCCATGCCAATGAGAGATCACAACCAACAAACCACATGCATATGCCATGCATTCCAAAGCTAGTGAAGGACACATCCATGCAACTTGGTACCTGCAAACAGATCTAAAGTAGCTTCTCATCCCGATGCCTTCTTGCACTTTCTTTCTCTTCCTTTGCCTTCTTCCTCCAAGAATCCAAGTATGCCACACCCTCCAATAGTGCTCCAAGAAAAATCTAAGTCTAAAAGGAGTATGAGAGAGAGAAAGATAATAATGAGAGAGCTCCAAAACTAAACTGAGAAAAGGTTACCAACTGATCCTCATAAGACCTTTTATGAATGAGGCCTCTATTTTCTTCATTTTCCATTATTTTCCTTCATTTTCCTCATCAAAAGAAACTTGTGACCTTTCACCTCCATTTTCTCTTAATTTCCATTATTTTCATAAATAAATGTGTCAAAAAAGCCATTTTTCCTTTCCAAAGCCTTAGTCATTGCCTTTGCCAATTTATTTAGCCATAAACAACCAAGGGAACACCCCCTAGGATGACTTTCCCAACATTGAACTTAGAATAAGTCTCCCATTAATCTATGGTTATTGTTTTAACTTTTATTACATGGAATTTTCACCAGTGTTGTTAGAGAACACCCCCCCTTGGGGGACACCTTCCTTGGTGTTCAATCACACATATACATCACCAACTTGTTGAAAGGAGACATACTGCTCATGGAGATTTATAACACAGCTCGATGTAGTGTTTTCAATGAAAGATCTTCTCAAGAGGAAAAAAAAAAACAGCATGACAACACGAGAACATTCTGCATAGTGGAGCTTTATATCACATCTCATTATGATATTTACAATGATCACCCTGTTGAGTGCCAATCCACATGACATCATAACATCATGATAACATAACCACATGATAGCATAATAACATGACACCCATATTGTAAAGTGGAGCTTTATAACATAACTCATTACAGTATTTGCATCCATACATAAGTGTACATATAGTGACATCATCAAATATATATATATATACACACACACACATATACACCAAACATATGCCAAATCATATGTTAAACACCATGTCTAAGCATGTATAGCATATGCCAAACCATCATAAAGCATATATCAACCACCATAAAAAAATACCAAACCATCATAAAGAAAATACCAAACCACCATAAGAAAATACGAATCCACCATGAAAATTTGTTTTTCCTAAACTGAAAAACAAGGAAGGATACATAGCTTGCATTTGATCTTCCATCTCCCATGTAGCTTCATTGGGCCCAAAGTGCTTCCATTTCACTTTAACTTGCTCGATTGCTCGGTTCTGGAGCATGAGCACCTTTTTCTATAATATACATTGAGGCTCCAGCTGGAATTCTCCATCTAGTTCCACTTGCAATACAGACCATTCAATCACATGATCAACATCTTTAACATACTTCTTAGGTAATGAGACATAGAAAACATCATGGACTTTCATTGTCGGAGGCAGCACAAGTTGATAGACTACTAGCCCAATCCTCTCAATAATGTTGAAGGGTCCACAAAACTATGGTGCCATCTTGGCACATGATCCAATCCACAAGGAGCTCTTCCTCAGTTTGATGCACAAGTACAAATGTTCCCCAACCTAGAACTCCTTGAAAAGCATGTTCCTATTTGCATAACTCTTCTTCCTATCCTATGATTCCTTGAGATTCTTCTTGATCATTTGCATCTCTTGTTCCATGTCTGCCAACATATTTTGTCCAATCAATACTCTACTAATTGAATCACTCCAACTGATAGGAGTGTTAAAACTCTGCCCATAGAGTGCCTCAAAAGGACTCATCCTCAATGATTCCTTATAACCATTGTTGTATCCAAACTATACCAAGGGGAGACGCTCTTCCCACTTCCACTATTGATGCATCACATAGCTCCTCAACATGTCCTCTAATATCCTATTGACCCTCTTTATCTGTCCATCTGTCCATGGATGATAAGATGTGTTGAAGGGAAACTCTGTGCCCAAACTTGCAAATAATTCCTTCCAAAACTTGGAAGTAAACTTTGCATCCTTGTCTGACACAATCTTCTACGGAACACCATGTATTCTAACCACATCTCTGATGAATACCTGGCCCACATAACTAGTTGATAATGTAGACTTCACTATAATGAAGTGTGCATCCTTTGTTAACCTATCCACAATGACCATGATGGAATCATGCTTATTCACTACCTTTGGAAACCCTGTGATGAAGTCCATGGAAATGACCTCCCATTTCCATTCTGGAATCGCAATCAGCTGTAGCAATCCACCTAGATGTTTACATTCTATTTTCACTCATTGACAATAAAAGCATATAGCCACAAACTCTGCTACATCCCTCTTCAAATTCAACAAATAATAATATATATTCACTACTGCTAGTGTCTTCTGATAACTCGGGTGACCTGAATATGGTTTCACATGAGACTCTCTCAATATCACCTTCTTGATCTCACTGCTATCCGATACATATATCCTATCTTGAAACCTGACCAATCCATCTTCTTTAAGATGATAGTCCATGCCCTATGCACCTACACCTATACCTATACCCGTACCTGTATTTGTACCTATAATTCCACTTGTTCATGTACCACTACATGTAGTTGTACCTGCACCTGTACATGTACCTATAATATCATTGTGTTGCAACCTGCGCACAATCTCCATATACCTAACATCCCGTTGTCCTACCTACAAGATCGTATCTTGTAATTTTGTACCATAGGAGCTCATAGCTACCAAGTGATGTACATGTATCCATCTACTGATAGCATATTCCACCCTATTGTCTTTAACACTGATGTACCTGATCTCAAAATCAAACTCGTTCATCGTGGCCAACCATCTAGCCTACCTAGAATTTAGCTTTGGCTGGTCAAACAAATATCTCAACCCAATGTGCTCACTCATAAGAAAAAAACCGCCTACCCAAAAAATAGTTCCCCCACATATTGAATGCATGCATAATTATTACTAACTCAAGATCATGTTTCAAGTAGTTCTTATCATTCTCGTTTAGTTTTCAAGACTCATAACATACCACCTGTCCATCTTGCATAAGGACTCCACCAAGCCCTCGCTTGGAATCATCTGTGCATACCACAAACCCTTTGTCTGAATCTACAATCTGTAGTACTAGTGCATGCATCAACAATTTCTTAAGCTGCTTAAAGATAGCCTCACACTTCTAAGTCCATTCAAACTTCTTAACTTTCCTTTGCAATGATGTAATGGGATATGCAATCTGCGTGAAGTTCGTGATGAAACTCCTATAGTAGCCTACGAAACCCATGAAAGATATCATCTCATCCACACTCTTAGGAGATACCCACTCCATGATGGCCCTTATCTTATCTAGATCTACTGCAATGCCTTCCGTGGAGACAACATGTCACAAGTAGTGCACATCATTCTAAAATAAACTACACTTGTTGAGCTTAGCATACAATTGATGCTCCCTCAACAACCTCAACACTTTGCTAAATGCTCGACATTTTCTTCCTCATTTTTATAATATACTAGTATATCATCAATGAACACAATAAAAAACTTATCCAAATATGGACACAAAACACTATTCATCAAACACATGAATGTAGCTGGAGAATTAGTTATGTCAAATGTAACAACAATAAAATCATAATACCCATGCCTGGTCCTTAACGTAGTCTTCTAAATGTCCTCCTCTTTGATGCTTACCTGATGGTATCCTGATCTCAAATTAATCTTCGAGAAAAATGTTTCTCCCTTCAACTAATCGAACAAGTCATTAATCATTAGAAAAAGATACCTGTTCTTGATAGTCATTTTGTTAATTTACTTGTAATCAATGCATAATCTGAGAGTGCTATATTTATTCCTCACAAAAATATTGGTGTGACCCAAGTTGATACACTTGGCCTAGTGTATTCCTTGCCTGACATTTCCTTTAGCTACAACTTCAAATCAACCAACTCAGGTGTGCTCATCTTGTAAGGTTCTTTAGATGTTGGAGCTACCCTAGACACTAACTCAATAGAAAATTCTACCTCCCTATGAGGTGGAAGTTCTGTAATGTCCTCAGGAAATATATCCTGAAACTGCTGCAAAGCTAGATACTTGTCCAACATATCTACATCCTCAGCCTCCTTACCCTTATCACTAGAAATGTTTACTACAAATAGCTTTCACCCCTTCCTGCATCTACGCTTTGTTTGCATAGTTGTCACCATCCTAACTGATGTAGCTTTCTTCTTGCCTTGTAATACTCTTGGTTTTCCATTGTCATCAACACACTCAATAGATTTATCATAGCAGTCTACGTTGGTTCTATGTATATACAACCAATCCATGCCCAATAACATATTGTATGAACCCAATGGTAATACATTCAAATATGATGCGGTCGACATACCATTTAAGTCAAATGACCAATCTCTTACCCAATGATGAACTTGCTTCTTCGTACTTGTAGCCAACTACACTAACTAAGATTTTTCATGCAATATCTTGCCCAAACTACACTTATCCACCAACTCAGGACTAACATAGTTATACTTATATCTAGGGTCAATCAAAATAGAAATAACTTGATCACAAAGCTTACCATCTATCTTGATGATAGATGCATGATGGTCTGCCTGTTTGTTATCCAAGGTAACATAGATACGTGGAATACTCTGACCAATGTCTCCAATATTTTATGCCTCATTTGCAATTTATATATTATTCCTACCACTCTGGTACTTAGAGAAATGCCTCCTGCGATGATCTCACCCACAAGTCCAACATTTCACGAGCTATTTTGCTCCTTAGATCTATATCCATGTCCTATATCTGATGCATTGAACCTCTTGAGTGGTGCAACACTCTCCTTGTTACCTAAATCATGTGGTCTTACTCACTTCTTGTCCCATTTTCCTTTGTTCTTTGTATTACCTCTCCAATCTGGCTTCCTCTCAGTTCAACACTTCGATATTTCATGGCAATTCTTGTGTTTTCGGATAGCCTCCTCCAATGATCTAGGCTCATCGAAATCAATCCTATCTTTGAATGTAATGAATAACCCACTAAAAAAACTCTAAATCTTAGCCTTCTCCTCCTTGTGATAAGGCACATACTTCAATAGTTCTAAGAACTTACTGGTGTACTCATCATTTGTCATGGATCCCATCTTTAGTTCATAGAATTATTTTTCCCTGTCATCAAAGTACCTCTCCAATAAATACTTTTTCTTCAATAGCCTCTCAAATTCACTCCAAGTCAGATCCTCCTCATTTGTGTCCTTGACATTCTTCACTTCTTCCCACCAGATGTATGTTTTACCTTTAAGACTGAAAGTATCCATTCTAGCTTTCATGTTCTTTGAGTAGTCATGCAACCTGAAGAACTTCTTCATACTTAGTAACCAAGCTTCTGAATCTTGTGATATCTTTACCTCTCCATCAAAATAAGTTGGCTTTTCTTTCTTAAACTCATCTGAGAAGTATCCCCTATCACTCCTCTTGTAAGGATGATACCAATGACAATCATAGTGCCTATCTGAATCAAAACTAGAATCGTACCTGTGTCTCTCCCTGTTGCGGAGGTAAATCCCCTCTACGGACAGAGGTGGATCCCACTAGCCCCAAAAAGGGGTCTAGCAACAATCAATCACGCTGCATGCAAGTTTCTAGCTATATAATTTAAAAGTCGATCTAGGAGACCA
>APFE030513001.1:23056-44324 GCA_000404065.3 Pinus taeda
ACAGGTCCGTAAATGTGTCCTCCAATGTGTGACAGTGGGGGTGCGACAAGGACGGTGGCCGATGGTGACAAATTACTGCGTAACACTCCCTCTCCTCTCTAGAGTGTCCAACAATCTGCCATCTCATATTATGTCATCTCTATTTGATTGATGACTTCCATGTGATCTATTGACATATACCCCATTACTTTTTTCCTCCTTCTCATGACTGATCCGAATTGGTCCCTGCCACTACAAATATGACAAGCTCTGAAGTATGATTGTATTTACCTCTGCTAAATTTTCCTATGACTATATGATTTTTTTATTATCTTCCTTACAACTATTTATCTGTTGTAATAAGTGCTTTGGCGTAAATCACATATAGAAAGACTTTTGTCGACGTGTTTCGAACCAACCAGTGTGGTAGAGCTTTGGCGTAAATCACATATAGAAAGACTTTTGTCGATGCGTTTCGAACCAACTTGTCCTGACGATGAACCACACTGGTTGGTTTGAAACGCGTCGACAAAAGTATTTCTATATGTGATTTATGCCAAAACTCTTCTTACAACTATGATGAATCACAAAAGCCTCAATTCTACAACTATTTATCTCTTCCTTTAATATTCTCAGTGTCACTGCCAAGTCGGAAGAGTTGCCAACACCATACTGCTCTTTGTATTCATAGGGAGAGTCTTTGTAGTCAACCATGTTGTTAGCGATTTGATATTTCTTCCTAAAAGGTATATCATGTCAGCTAAGCCAAATCACAATAAACAAATGTACCTTAGTATAGCTCGGGGATGATACCTTGTCTACAATATCAACAAATTAGTGTGATGCATGTATAACATAATCATGACAGCGTATAGAAATAGAAAACATAAGCATACAACCATGCAACTGTCATTTTAGCTAGGGTCCAGTCATCAATGCATGACCTAAACAACAACACACACCACGACCTCATGAATGACAACCACCATCATTACGTCACTATACACTTTACCATATGCAAATATTAACATGCATCATCGATGCATAACCATTCACACATATGCATAAACATGTATGATCAAGTGTGAATGAAATTTTTTTGAAATCAAACATGCAAGAATTATAAATGAAACTAAGCATACAAGAATGTAAGCAAACATGCAAGAATGTAACCAAGCATACTACAATGATACATTTAAGAGACATAAATCGACATGTAACTAGCCATACACTCACAGTGATGCATTCCACAATACACCTCAAATCTCACATGATGACATCACTACAATCATGAAAAACATCATGCAAATACCACAAGCACATGGAATGCAAGGCTGAGAGACACACATGCAATTGACATGGATGCAATACCAATACATCCCATCTAGTCTGAGGGGTGAACCATGCTCTGATTCCACTCTATAACACCCTCCTCCCACATCTACCCAAGCAACCAACAAGTCATGGTAGACATGTGACGAGAGGCCACTATGATATGATTCGACATCCCAAGTCACATGAAGGAGGTGGAATCGATGGAAATCCACCATACAAACATTAATTATTAGCTACAGGACCCTCAGGAACCAATCCAATAGTTTAGACAACTTTCAATGGGGTACCACTGAGCTTTTGGAAAATCTGAGGTTCAGTCGCTCCCATGCTATAGGCATGAGTGCAACCAACAACACAAAGTCACTCTCACAGGCTTGCCTGCCATCAACCAGAGACCAAAACAGTCAATGCTATGCCAATGAATCCAGGATTTGAGCCACTTTTTCAGGCCCAGAGCCTAGGTCACTGCCCAAAATTGAACAATCTCTTCATGTCAGTAAATTAACATGGAAATGATATTACTAAAGAAAATACTTGTTTAATACCTTGACTGGACCCCTACTAGCCATGACATGCATTTTTTCAAACATATTGCAAATGTGTAATCTACAAGTGTAATTAACAGTTCTAGGCATAGGAGTCTCATACTTAGCTATGAATTGCTAAGAACTATTGATGCCTTAACACATCAACTACCTTTCCATCCATTAGGTCATAGATACATTTATCATTCAATTACAAGTAAAAACATAAGGGAAGCCATACATGGCTACCGTCATAAAACACATACATATCCATCATAATAGGGACAAAAATAGTCATGAAACTACAGCCATATAGACCATGTACAATCCATCAAAATTCTCATATACAAGGAGAAATAACCTTTCATTGATGATGTGAAATCCAAACCCGAGATGGGACTTCCTTGTTCCACCCAACCGTAGAATGGCTGAGCCAAATCTCTCTTCATCGATTCTCCCCCATGCCATATTCCAAGCATGAATGTGGGATCTCATAGAACACATCAATAAAAAACCATCCAGGGCTCCCAGAGGCCATCCACCTCAACCCATCAAACAGTGATTCCACCTCGTGGTCAGACATCACAAAACCATCATCAAATTGATCTCTACCTCAAACATTGAGGGCTCTAGATCATCTGTCCAACCCGACTACGAGACTAGTAACTCAACCCATAAATTCTACCGAGCTCCAAAGTGTTTCTCCGATCAAGGCTACGGGACTAGTAACACAACCCACCAAGGGCTCCATAACATTTTTCCAACCCACGCTACGAGACTAGTAACTCAATCCAAGCTATTCCAGGGCTTCAAATCTTTTTTCCAACCAAGGCTAAGGGACTAGTAACTTGACCCAAGCTAAGGAAACATGAGAACCAAACAAAAACACAACAAGGAAATAAAAGTGCAATCACCATGGATATCCAAGAAATGGAAAGGCTAGGAAATCCACTGTTAATCTTGGCCATCCTCCATGCCAATGATAGATCACAACCAAGAAACCACATGCATATGTCATGCATGCCAAAGCTAGTGAAGAAAGCATACATGCAACTCGATACTTGCAAAAAAATATGATGTAGATGCTGAACTTGATGCCTTCTTGTGCTTTCCTGCTCTTCCTTTGCCTTCTTACCCCAAGAATCCAAGTATGCCACACCCTCCAAGAGTGCTCTAAGAAAACTCTAAGTCTCCAAGAGTATGAGAGCGAAAGAGAATAATGAGAGAACATCAAAATTGAACTGACAAAAGGTTATGAATTGATCCTCATAAGCCTTTTTATGAATGAGGCCTCTATTTTCTTGATTTTCCATTATTTTCCTTCATTTTCCTCCTCCCATGCAACCTGTGACCTTTCACCTCCCTTTTCTCCTAATTTCCATTACTTTCATAAATATAAGTGCCAAAATTTCCATTTTTCCATTCCAAATCCTTATTCATAGCGTTTTCTAATTTCCTTAGCCATAAGCAACCAAATGAACACCCCCTAGGATATTGTACCCAACATTCAGCTTGGAATAAGTGTCCCATTCATCCGTGGTTATTTTTTTAACTTTTAGTACATGGAATTTTCACCAGGGCTGTTATAGAACCCTCTCCCTTGGGGGACACCATCCTCGGTGTCCAATCACACATATACCTTAGCAACCTGTTGAAAGAAGACATATTGCTCATGGAGATTTATAACACAAATAGATGCAATATTTTCAATGAAATATCTGCTCAAGACAAAAAAAACATCATGACAACACAACAACATACCACATAGTGGAGATTTATATTACAGCTCATTACGGTATTTACAATGATCATCTTGCTAAGTGCCAATCCACATAACATCATGATAGCATAATAACATGACACCAATAACACATAGTGGATTTTTATAACATAGCTCGTTGCAGTATTTACATCCATACGCCATAGCAACATCATCAAATATATATATATACACCAAACATATGCCAAATCATATACCAAAGCATATATCAAAACATCATATAACATATATCAAACCATCATAAAGCATATATCAACCACCATAAAGCAAATACCAAACCATCATAAAGAAAATACAAAACCAGCATAAGTAACGATCCAAATGGATCCTAGAAAACCCTCTAAGTCTTCAAAATCTTCTAAACATTCAAAATTGCCACCTAAGAAAAAGCTTTAAAGAAGGCGGATAACACTATCAGGAGGCAAAAACATAGAGAAAACATTGAAAAACAGGCTTATCGGTGGTCAAAGTAACTTTGAATCGGAGCCATCAAATCTGACCGATCAATGGTCCAGATCCGATCGACAAATTTCAATCGGCGATGGCAAAGGGAGGCTATCAGCAGAGACCACATGGTATATGTGACTACGATTAGCGGGGTCAACGAGGACCGTCGATCAAGCACGCAGATCGACAACGCAAGTTGAATCGCGATATTGCAATCAAAACTAAATAAGGAGCAGGCCTATATATAATATATAAATATATATATATTATATATATATATTATATATATATATATATATATATATATAATATATATATATATATATATATATATAATATATAATATATACGTGATGCAATAGCTGGACCCGATAGAGCTATAAAATGATATTCCATAAAATTTGAGATCCGTCAAATGACAAATTTCTATGTATTTCACATATTTCGTTTAATAAACGAAATATGAAGGGAAGCACCAATGCGATGAAAACCATATCCGAAAAGGTTTGTGAATGAAAAAATATATATTTTTTCAAGTTTGATATGGGCCGTGAAACAGGATTTGCAAAGTTTTAATGTATTTTTTAATATAAAATGGAAATCACAAAACAAGTAGGATTTCGGGAGGGCCAAAGGCGATAAGTGGTTTGGGCTGGGCTCCGCCCGATCCCATACAAAGGTTGCAACGTATCTAGGCTGAGGAGAGAGAAAACCACCCTTATAGGGCAGTTAACCCCCGTACGAAAGAGTCACCCAAAATTGAACCACAGTCATTGGCTCTGGATCTCCCAGATCAACAGTGGAAATGCAATGTCGGTATACAGGCGGATCCGATAGGAGTATAAGATGGATTTACGGATATTTGAAGTTCGATAAATAGTGTTTGGTAGAATTTTCCTGTGTTTGAATGTATTTCTATGTGTAAATAGAGAACGACGATTTTGAAGGATTTCAAAGGTCCGATGACCCATTCCATTACAGAACAAGTGGCCACCATCCCTAAAAGTGTTTAGTAATGATTGCTAATTCTTAGAGGGGGATCTGAGCGAACAGAGGTTGGGAAGCCATAGAGCTCAAGAATAAGAAATAAACATACAACGCCGATTGGATTTAAAGCCATAGACAAAGAACAAAAAGAGACAGGGAGTTCTGAGACAGAGCAAAGATAGAGACAGAGAGTGATAGAGAGAGTCTGTGTACTTAGAGAGGCTTGAGGGGTTCAAGAAAAAATCTTGTTGTAGTCTCTGTTGTGTTGAGACTCAAATTGAGACTGAAGGCTAGACCGGGAGACATAGCCCAGGAGTGTTGGGTTACTCCTTATTAAACTAGTTGTGTTTATGTGTGTTGTCTATTATGTTCTTTAACTGCTTCATTTTCTATGTATTCCGCAATCTTATTGATCCATTGCACAAAGTAACATAGGCAAATCCATGCACATGAGTCTGTAATACCTCAATAATTGTCTAAGATCTCATTATTAGATCAAGTGGTATCAGAGCTTTATGTTTGCTAAGGTTAGGAAAGCTTGTGCTGGATTGTTGAATGCTAAATAGGTCAAAGCTCAAATTAGGAGAAGGAGAACTGGTTGAGAATAACCCAGAAATAGGAAGAGTCTATCCTTGGAATCAAACCTCTCAGTTCATGGACATTTTCATGACCATGAGAGCCATGGTAGAAGAGATGTATTGAGAATTTAAGAAAGGTTGAGGTGAAGATACTTCAACCTCTATAAAAGACAAAGGAATAGAGGAACCTCTTCTAGATGGCCATTCAGAAGGCAAAGGGAAAGAGAAAGAGCCTCCTCTATCGACACCTCCTTCTAGCCCTTTAATTAAATTAGATGTAAGATTTGACTTTCCAATATATGATGGAGAATTAAATGCATAAAAGCTAGATAACTGGATTAGATAGATTGATGTATATTGCAAGGTGCAAAACATCAATTTAGAAAGGAGAAAGATTCAATTGGCCAACCTTCGCCTTGGAGGAATTGCCCTAGTATGGTGGGAAAGCAGTACACAAGTTGATTCGAAGAAGCATGGTAAAATTCTTTCTAATTGGGGTGAATTTGTTTCCGCCATTAAAAAACAATTCTATCCACTATCTTATATGCAACAGGCAGTGATGAGTTGGAAAACTCTTTGCCAATTAAAGGGGAAAAGTGTACAAAGCTATACACAATAATTTAGCAAAAGATATTTAATTCTAAGCATTTCTCTACACTCACCTGAAACTTTGTTGAAGTATATAGGGGATATACACAACTATTTGAGGCATACCATTCTCATGTTTAACCCTACTAGCATAGATGAGGTATCTGTTCAAGCTACACATCTAGAGGCTAGAGGCAAGAATATGAACCCAGAGATTGGGGGAATCATCAAAACCCACTACAAGCAAGAACAAGGAAAAGAGGAAGCAGAAATGGAAAGAGAGGAAAGAAAATGTTGTACAGAAAGACAAACCTTCATTCACTCACTGCAAGAAGGTTGGACATGATGATGAACACTGATGGTCTTTGCATCCGGAGCTGAAACCTAAGAAGTTCGATCGAAAGAAGAAGAAGACTGCTGCTGCTATTCAAAAAGATTTGGGGTCAAACTCAGGTGATGAAACAACAGTCATAGCTACAGGTATAGAAGGTCAAAATTCTGAAGCATCTACTAGTAATTCTGCACAATCTATTGATAATGAAGAAAATGAGAAGAAAAGGCATGAGCTTTTTCATATTAGAGTTATTTCCAAGCATCAAAAGATTGATATTCTATTTGATAGTGGTTCACAAGTAAACTTGATTTCTGAAGCAATTGTAAAGAAGTTAGGACTACTAACCACACCTCACAAGAAGCCATATCCATTAGGTTGGGTATGTGATAAAGCAAAGCTACAAGTGACTAGACAATGTAAACTTAGGTTTGCTTTTGGGTCAACTTTTGTAGATGAGGTTGAGTTAGATATAGTTCCCCTGGATATATGTGGTATTTTTTTAGGAAGTCCTTACTTGTATGATAGAAAAGCCATTTTCTATAGAACAAAAAATAAGTATCAACTCACAAAAGATGGAATAGAATATATTGTAAGAGCTCATCATCTCAAAAATAACTACACTCTCATTAACTCAGTGCAGATGAAAAGAATTGTAAATTCATGAAAGAAATTTTTACTAATGGTTGTAAAGGAAAAGACCCCTGATAAAACCAATGCATTTGAAGGTTGTGATGCTAAACAGAAAGCCTATTTAGAAAGAGTTGTTTCAGAATATGATATCCCATTTCAAGAACCTAAAGGTCTGCCACCCAAAATGGAAATTGTACATGATATTCATTTGCAGCAAGATGATCCATTGCCTAACATCGGAATGTACAGGTTATCCGCTTTAGAGAATGCAGAGATCAAGAATTGGGTACAGGAGTTGCTCAACAAAGGGTTCATAAGGCCAAGCACATCACCATGTGGATCTCCAATTGTCTTGGTGAGAAAGAAAGATGGCTCGTGGAGGATATGCATTGATTACAGAGCATTGAATAAAATAACAATCAAGAATCGTTATCCTCTTCCTCACATAGATTATCTATTAGATCATATGAAAGAAGTTGTTTACTTTTCCAAGTTAGACTTGCGTAGTGGCTATCATCATATCAGAGTTGTAGAACAAGATGAGTGGAATATTGCTTTCAAAACAAAGCAAGGGTTGTATGAATGGTTGGTTATGCCTTTTGGCTTAACTAATGCTCCTGCCACTTTCATGAGAGTTATGAATGAGGTACTCCGACCTTTTATTGATGATTTTGTAATTTTATATTTAGATGACATTCTTGTTTTCAATAAAACATGGGAAGAACATTTGAAGCATCTAAAGCAGACTTTAGATGTTTTGAAAAGAGAAAATCTCTATGTTAAGTTGTCAAAATGTGAATTTGGCAAAACATCTTTAAATTATTTGGGTCATATTGTAGGGGGTGTTGAATTGAAGGTAGATTCCTCTAAGGTTGAAGTATTGTGAACTGGCCTAAACCCAAATCTTCTACAGAAGTTAGGAGCTTCCTAGGAGCAGCACAATATTGGAGAAAGTTTATTGCTAACTTTTCCTTGATTACAGCTCCCTTACATGCTTTAACAGGATTGAACAAGGTGTTTTAGTGGGGAGGAAAACAACAGAAAGCCTTTGACACCTTGAAAGAAAAGATTAGTACAACACTAGTACTAGCATTGCTAGATCTTCAAAGACCATTTGAGATTGAAACAAATGCCAGTGACTATGCCATGGGAGCAGTGTTGATGTAACATGGTAAACCCATATGTTATCATTCTGAGACATTTAATTATGCAGTAGTTAATTATCCCACATATGAAAAAGAATTGTATGCATTAGTACAAAGTGCGAAAAAGTGGAAACATTACCCAATGGGCAAAGAAATAGTTATACATACTGATCATCAACCACTTCAATATTTGCACTCACAAACTAAATTGTGGAAATCAAGACACTATAGGTGGATGGGGTTTCTACAACAATTTCATGTTGTCATCAGCTATAAGAAAGGCATACACAATAAGGTTGCAGATATGTTATCCATGCCAATCATAAATGCATCTACTATACATAAGCATAATTCAGTGTTGCATGAAAGCTACATTGAACAATATGCTCAAGATGTAGATTTTAAGGATGTATATGCAACTTTAAGTCATCGCAAACAAGTAGAAGAATTGGATTATCATGTTAAGGACCAACACTTGTATCATTTGGGAAAGTTATTTATTCCTCAAGTTGAAAGACTTAACATAATCCGAGAAGCACATACTTCTCTAATATCAGGTAATTTTGGTGTAAGTAAAACAGTTGCACAGTTGCAAAGGCTCTATTATTGGCCAAGAATGCATGAAATAGTTTCTAGATATATTAAGGGGTGTACCATGTGTTCTAAAATCAAGCCCAACAATAGAGAACTAGGCTTGTACACTCCACTTCCAATTCCTTCTCATCCTTGGGAAAGTGTTTCCATGGACTTTGTTGGGGGATTGCCAAAATCTAGAAAAGGTCGTGACTATTTATATGTTATTGTGGGTAGGTTTAGCAAAATGTGTATTTTAATACCTTATAATAAGTATATTACAACTGAACAAACAGCAAAATTGTTCTTTCAGCATGTATGGGTTCATTTTGGGTTACCCACTTCTATTGTCTCTGATCGAGATTCACGATTTGCTGGGAAGTTTTGGTCAAGTCTATGGGAGTTAATGGACACCAGATTGAATTAGAGCACAACATTTCATCCACAAATAGATAGCCAAATGGAGGTGGTCAATAGGGCAATGATCTAGTTGCTCAGGAGCTATTGCAGCAAGCATCCCAGGCTTTGGGATGAACATTTATGTTATGTGTAACATTCTTACAACTGTGCTAAACATTCTTCTACACAGAGATCTCCTTTTGAGACTTGTTTTTGTTTTGTACCAAGGTCTCCATTAGATTTTGTCTTTAGTAAAGACATAGCAGTTGATGGACAAAGTGATGTGGACAAAGCAACCAAGTTCATTGAACAGATCCAAGAAATTCACCAGGCAGTGCAGGAAAAGCTGGAAAAGAGACAAGCCAGGTACAAGGCAAGGCATGATAAGCATCGAATTGAGCATAGCTTCCAAGTTGGTGATCAAGTCTAGCTGTACATCATCAAAGAAAAAATGCAAGGTGAAGGTAAGAAGCTGAAGCCAATAAGGTATGGGTCTTTCAAGATACTTGAGAAAATTGGTGAGAATGCTTTTCGCCTTGATTTGATAGCTTACATGCACATATATTTAGTAGTTAATGTAGAGAAATTGAGACTGTTTGAACCTTCATTGATTGAAGATCCCAAAGAGAAAAGTCAATTGCCTTCTATTGATGATTTGTTTCCTGAATATCTCAATGAGTTGCAGGAAGATACAGTTATGGACAGGAAGGTGAGAACTACATGCAGTGGGATGTTGAGTACCTCAGAATCAGACTCAAATGTTCGAAACCAAGCAGTGCAAGATGGATAGAGATTAGGCAAGTGAGGAAGCTGTATCCTCACTTGATTGATGCTTAAAAACCAACTTTTGGTGATCCAAAAGCCTTTTTAGTGGGAAGGCATGATCCAAATGGATCCCAGAAAACCCTCTAAGTCTTCAAAATCTTCTAAACATTCAAAGCCGTCACCTAAGAAAAACCTTTAAAGAAGGAAGATAACACTATCAGGAGGTAAAAACATAGAGAAAACATTGAAAAACATGCTTATTGGCGGTCAAAGCAACTTTGAATCAGAGCCATCGAATCTACATGATCAACGGTCTAGATCTGATCGGCAAATCGCAATCGGCGGTCGCAAAGGGAGGATGTTGGTGGAGACCACATGGTATATGCGACTGCGATCAACGGGGTCAACAAGGACCATCAATCAAGCACATAGATCGACGACCCAAGTTGAATCTCGATATCACAATTGAAGCTACACAAGGAGCAGGGCTATAAAACGATATTCCATAAAATTTGAGATCCATCAAATGATAGGTTTCTATGTATTTCACGTATTTTGTTTAATAAACGAAATACAAAGGGAAGCGCCGATGCGATGAAAACAAGAAAAGTTTTAATGTATTTCTTAATATAAAAGGGAAATCACAAAACAGGCAAGGTTTCGGGAGGGCCAAAGGCGGTAAGTGGTTTGGGCCAGGCTCCGCCCGATCCCATACAAAGTCTGCCATGTGTCCAGGCTAGGGAGAGAGAAAAACACCCTTATCGAGCGGTTAACCCCCGTACGAAAGAGCCGCCTGAAATGAACCACAGTCATTTGATTTGGATCTCCCAGATCAATGGTGGAGATGCGAAGTCAATATGCAGGCAGACCCGATAGGAGTATAAGGTATATTTATGGATATTTGAAGTCTGATAAATAGTGTTTGGTGGACTTTTCCTGTGTTTGAATGTATTTCTCTGTGTAAACAAAGAACGGTGATTTCAAAGGATTTCAAAGGCCCGATGACCCATTCTGTTACAAAATAGGTGGCCACCATCCCTGAAACCGTTTAGCAATGATTGCTAATGCTCATAGGGGGATCTAAGCAGACAGAGGTTAGGAAGCTAGAGAGCCTGAGAAGAATAAATGAACAGACAACACTAATTGGATTTAAAGTCATAGACAGAGAGCAAATAGAGACAGGGATTGCTGAGATAGAGCAAAGACAGAGACAAAGAGTGAAAGAGAGAGTTTGTGTACTCAGAGAGGCTTGAGGGGTTCAAGAAAACCTCTTGCTGTAGTATCTATTGTGTTGAGACTCAAATTGAGCTCACTCTTTTGTAAAAAATTTGTTTTTGAAGACATAATAGAGAGGTCACTGCTGAAGGCTGGACCAGGAGACGTAGCCTAGGAGTGTTGAGTGAACTCCTTATTAAACTAGTTATGTTTATGTGTGTTGTCTATTATGTTCTTTAACTGCTTCATTGTCTATGTATTTTGCAATCTTATCGATCCATTGCACAAAGTAACATAAGAAAATCCATGCACATGAGTCTATAATACCTTAATAATTGTCTAAGATCTCATTATTAGATCAAGTAAATACCAAACCACCATAAGCAAATACTAAACCACCACGTCAAGTTGTTTTGCCTCAACTGGAAAACAAGTAAAGATACAAAGCCCACATTCGATCTGCCTTCTCCCATGTAGCTTCATCAGGACCAAGTGCTTCCATTGCACTTTAACTTGCTCAATTCTAGAGCATGAGCACCTTTTTTTGCAATATACGTTGAGGCTTTGGCTGGAATTCTCCATCTGGTTCCACCTGCAATATAGACCATTCAATCACATGATCAACATCTTTAACATACTTCTTAATTAATGAGACATGGAAAACATCATGGAATTTTAATGCCAAAGGCAGTGCATGTCAATAGGATACTGGCCCAATCCTCTCAATAATGTTGAAGGGTCCACAAAATCATGGTGCCATCTTAACACATGATCTAATCTGCAAGGAGGTCTTCTTCAGTTTGATGGGCAAGTACGCTTGTTCCTTAACCTGGAACTCTTTGAACAACTTATTGCTATCTTCATAACTCTTTTGCGTATCCTGTGTTTCCTTGAGATTCTTCTTGATTACCCACATCTCTTGTTCCATGTCTACCAACATACCTGGTCTAATCAATACTCTACTAACTAGATTACTCCAACTGATAAGAGTGTTACAGACCCACCCATATAGTGCCCGAAAAGGACTCATCTTCAAAGATTCTTTATAACCGTTATTATATGTGAACTCTACCAATGGGAGATATTCTTCCCAATTCTGCTACTGATGCATCACATACATCCTCAACATGTCCTCTAATATTTTGTTGACCCTCTCTATCTGTCCATCTATCTGTGGATGATAAGTTGTGCTGAAGGCCAACTCTCTGCCCAAACCTACAAATAACTGCATCCAGAACTTGGAAATGAACTTCACATCCCTATCTAACACAATATGTTGGGTTGTGTTATATTCCTTCCATGACTGGACCCAGCAGTTAAACCAAGGGGTTAGACGGGGGTAGAGCCCTTCATTAGTTGCGTTGATGCATAGCAGGGGAGTCACAAGGGGGGTGATATCCCCCCTATACAGACCTCTACGGGGTCTGGGGCAGCGACCTAGGAAATTTTTTTGGACCTTATATTAGGTGGAAAAACCTACCTATGGTTTTGTGCAAGGTTTTCACACATGGTTTTGGGCACGATGGTTTTTGATCCATGGTATTTTGTGGATCTAGTCAAAGGAACTAAAATTATGCTCTAATTCAGGGTTAATGGATTGGGATTTATGGATGCTTCGACATGTATATATATGTATTGTAACATCCAAAGGAACATAATTAAAAATCAATCTGGTAGTCTCAGTTTTGGGATCCAAGGGAAAAAATTTGTGTATATTTGTTTTATGTGTTATGCTCTCACCATTATTTATTTTCAGTTTTTAGAATTCGTATGCATGTAATTTTTGTATGGGGTTAAAACCTAAACAATATTCTTTGGAACACCATGTAGTCTAACCACATCTTTGATGAATACCCATGCCACATCACTAGCTAATAATGTAGACTTCATTGGAATGAAGTGTGCAACCTTTGTTAACTTGTCCACAATGACCATGATGGAATCATGTTGCTTCACAATCTTCAAAAACCCTCTGATGATGTCCATGGAAATGACCTCCCATTTCCATTCTAGAATCACATTTAGTTGTAGCATTTCACCTGGATGTTTATATTAAACTTTGACTCATTGACAATCAAAGTATCTAGCCACAAAAATTGCTACATCCCTCTTCAAATCATCCAATAATAATATCTCTTCATTGTTGTCAGTGTCTTCTAATAACTCGGGTGACCTGAATATGGTTTCACATGAAACTCCCTCAAGATCACCTTCCTAAGCTCACTTCTATCCTCTACATATATCCTATCTTGAAACCTAACCAATCCATTTGTTGTAAGATGATTTTCCATGCCATGTGTACCTACACCTATACTTGTACCTATACCTGTATCTGTACCTGTACTACCATCTATGTCTATACCACTATATGTACCTATACCTACACATGTACTTGTACCTGTACCATGACCTATACTTGTACCTATACTATCACCCTGTTGCAACCTGTGCACAATCTCCATATACTTGACATCCTGTTGTCCTGCATACAAGATCCTATCCTGTAAGTCCATCCCATAGGAACTCATAGTTGCCAAGTGATGTACTTGTATATGTCTACTAAGAGCATCGGCCACCCTATTCTATTTACCTTTAATGTACCTAATATAGAAATCAAACTCGTTGATCGTGGCCAACCATCTAGCTTGCCTAGCATTCAGATTTGGTTGGTCAAACAAATATCTAAACCCAATGTGATCACTCATAATCACAAACAGCTTGCAGAGAAGATATTTCCCCCACATCTTCAGTGCATTTATAATCGCTGCTAACTCAAGATCATGTGTCGGGTAGTTCTGCTCATGCTCGTTTAGTTCTGTGATTCATAACATACCACTTTTCCATCCTACATAAGGACTCCACCAAGCCCTCTCTCGAAAGCATATGTGCATACCACAAACTCTTTGTCTAGATCTACAATTTGTGGTACTGGTGCATGCGTCAACAATTTCTTATGTTGCTCAAAGCTAGCCTCACACCCTTTAGTCGATTCGAACTTCTTACCTTTCCTTTGCAATTATGTAATGGGATAAGAAATCTATGAGAAGTTCCTGATGAACCTACTATAGTAGCCTAAAAATCCCATGAAAGATCTCACCTCATCCATACTCTTAGGAGCTACCCACTCCATGATGGCCCTTATCTTCTCTGGATCTACTATAATGCCTTCTCTGGAGATAATATGTCCCAAGTAGTGCACCCCAGTCTGAAAGAAACTACAATTGTTGAGCTTAGCATACAAATGATGCTCCCTCAATACCCTCAACACTACTGTTAAATGTTCGACATGCTCTTTCTCATTTTTAGAATATACCAGTGTATCATCAATGAACACAATAACAAACTAATCCAAATATGGATGTAACACACTATTCATCAAACACATGAATTTAGCCGAAGCATTAGTTAAACCAAATGCAACAACAACAAAATCATAATGTCCTTACTTGGTCCTAATGGAAGTCTTGGAAATATCCTCCTTTTTGATGCCTACCTAATGGTATTCGAATCTCATATCAATCTTCGAGAACACTGTTTCTCCCTTCAGTTGATAAAACAAGTCATTAATCCTCGACAAAGGGTACCTGTTCTTGATAGTCACTTTGTTCAACTTCCTGTAATCAATGCATAATCTAAGAATACCATCTTTCTTCCCCACAAACAAGACCAGTGCACTCCAAGGTGATACACTTGGCCTAATGTATCCCTTGTCCAAAATTCACTTTAACTACAACTTCAGCTCAACCAACACAAGTGTGCTCATCCTGTAAGGTGCTTTTGATGCTGGAGTTCCCCTATAACTAACACAATACAAAATTCTACCTCCCTATGAGATGAAAATTTTGTAATATCCTAAGGAAAAACATCCTAAAACTACTGCAGAACTGGATATCTGTCCAAGACATCTGCATCCTCAAACTCCCTACCTTTATCACTAGAAATGTGTACTACAAATAGCTTGCACCCATTCCTATGGCTATGCTTTTCTTGAATAGTTGTCACCATCCTGATGTATATTTCTTATTACCTTGTAATACTCTTGGTTCTCCATTGTGATCAACATACTAAATAGCTTTATCATAGAATTCTGCCTTGGTTCTATGTAGATACAACCAATCCATGCCCAATGACATAATGTATGAACCCAATGGTAATACATTGAAATTTTTTGTGGTAGGCATACCATTTAAGAGAAATGTGCAAGCTCTTACCCAATGATGAACTCGCTTCTTCTTACCTATAGCCAATTGCACTAACCAAGAATCTGCATGCAATTCCTTACCCAAACAAAAAATTGTAACTAATCGTAGCAACACACTACTTAGTCCCATATACCAAAAAAATATCCATGTCCAATTCCTAGGCCTCGCCATTAATGAAAAAAATGACCCATGCAATAATAGTATGTTTTTTCAAAAAAAAAATACTAGTATCCACTAAACCATAAAAGTATGATATACAGTAATCTGTCACCAAACATAGTTGATGAACATTATCAAAAATTGTATGGATGATGATATGACACACAAATCCTTTCATCCTCCACTTCAGTTATGTGCCATTCAACGAAAACCTATTGCAAACCTTCCTTAAAATGGTGGTCAACCTCTGAATTTTGCTCCCTATAGATGTGACTAACAGTTATGAGATCAAAACCCATTTTTAAATGCAAAATTTATTCTAATATTGGAATCAAAATGTAATTTTGACATCTCTGTACTCTGTTAAACAAGTTAATAACATTTAATGAGTCACAAAATATTTGAATTGATTCCATCCCCAATTGAATAAGCTAAAACAGTAATAGTTTCAAGTATTTTAGTTATGCATAGTTGTTTGATCACGATCCAAGGCCAACTGAAGCTTTGAGAATTTTGTGTTCATTGACATGGATAACTAGACCCAACCCACATCTATTTTGTGCATTAGAAGCACCATAAAAATAGGCCCAAGGTAAATCAAGTCTAATATCTTCTTCTCTAACAATCCTAGAGGTATTTTTTGAAGATGGCAGAGGGATTAAATTAAAAATAGAGGCACATTGAACTGCAAATCAAAGAGTATGATGGAGGGATGTCTCGGAAAATGCATTTATTCCTATCCCTCCATATGCCCCAAGAAAGGATCAAGGGATTTTTTCTAAAATTTTCATCTATTACAGAGTCCCACCATATTTTCCAAGCATCCAAGATATTTTCCACATTCCACATTTGATTTATCCCCAATAGTCTCAACGTGGACTCCCAAATCTTTTTGATGAAAGGATGACTTAAGAAAAGGTGAAAGATTATTTATTCCAAGCTTTTGCATAATCTACACCATCCAAGGCCATGTTTGTTTCACTTTTTTAGGTTATCCCAAGTGGGCACATTGTTCTTTAGGAAGCACCAAAAAAAGAGTATTGATTTCACAGGGTTTTTCAGTTTCCATAGCGTTTGGCACCACTAGTCCTGTACTCCCATGCCCTTCTTACCATCAAAAAGTTATAAGCATACTTTGGGGTATATTGGCCTGTAGGAGCATGAACCCATCAAAGTACATCTGGGAGATCCCTTATCCTAAAATTTTTGTGTTGCAATTATCTTATGTAATTCTTCGATTTTTCTCCCCAATGAGGAACTAGTTGTATATCCTCAGTTGTTTCCCATTCCTGATGCCAATTCGTACAGAGTTTCTCCCTTGCAATATGGTTCAAAAATTGAAAACCTTCGGCTGTAAATGATCCATTATCTCCCTTGAGAGTGAAAACCCCTCATTACACCCCACCCACGGATCAATTCCTATTCTGATATTTTCTCCATTTCCAACATGTCATGCCAAACCATCTTCTACAATGCTAAAATAGTCCATTGTCGCCTTCCATAATGCTGATACATTTAAGGATTTTTTATCTGACCTATGCATCCATTCATCAATGGAGATAGGGCTTATGTATTTTCTTTTCAAAACTATCATCCACATATTTTCCATTGATAATAGCCACCACCCCGATTTTGTTGGTAGTGACATTGCAAAATTTGAGAGGTCCTTTATGCCCCAGCCTTCCCAAGCCTTTGGATGAGCAATTTTATCCCAAGCTACCCAAGGAAGTACATCCTCCTCCTTTTATCCATCCCAAGGAAAATATCCACACACTTTTCTATCCTGAGCTAGGAGGACCGATTTAGTTAAAACTAGTCTCTGAGCTCTTGAAAACTGCTTAAAACTCTTATTGTAGTATCTGTTGTGTTGAGACTCAAGTTGAGCTCAGACTTTTGTAAAAACTCTATTTTTGAAGACATAATAGAGTGGTCACCACTGAAGGCTAGACCAGGAGACATAGCCCAGGAGTGTTGGGTGAACTCCTTATTAAACTAGTTATGTTTATATGTGTTGTCTATTATGTTCTTTAACTACTTCATTGTCTATGTATTTCACAATCTTATCGATCCATTGCAAAAAGTAACATAGGAAACTCCATGCACATGAGTTCATAATACCTTAATAATTGTCTATGATATCATTATTAGATCAAGTAAATACCAAACCACCATCAACAAATACCAAACCACCATGTCAAGTTGTTTTGCATCAACTGGAAAACAAGGAAAGATACATAGCCCGCATTCAATCTGCCTTCGCTTGCGTAGCTTCATCGGGACCAAAGTGCTTCCATTTCCCTTTAACTTGCTCAATTCCAGAGCATGAGCACCTTTTTTTGCAATATACTCTGAGGCTCTGGCTGGAATTATCCATCTGGTTCCACCTGCAATATAGACCATTCAATCACATGATCAACATCTTTAACATACTTCTTAAGTAATGAGACATGGAAAACATCATGGACTTTTAATGTCGAAGGTAGTGCATGTTGATAGGCTACAGCCCAATCCTCTCAATAATGTTGAAGGGTCCACAAAACCATGGTGCCATCTTGGCACATGATCTAATCTACAAGGAGATCTTCTTCAGTTTGATGCACAAGTACACTTGTTCCCTAACCTAGAACTCTTTGAACAACTTATTCCTATTTGCATAACTCTTTTGCCTATCCTGTGTTGCCTTGAGATTATTCTTGATTACCTACATCTCTTGTTCCATGTATGCCAACATACATGGTCCAATTGATATTCTACTAACTAGATCACTCCAAGTGATAGGAGTGTTACAAACCCACCCCTATAGTGCCCCAAAAGGACTCATCCTCAAGGATTCTTGATAACCGTTATTGTATGTGAACTCTACCAATGGGAGATACTCTTCCCAATTCTGATATTGATGCATCACATACATCTTCAACATGTCCTCTAATATCTTGTTGACCCTCTCTGTCTATCCATCTATTTGCGAATGATAACTTGTGCTGAAGGCCAACTCTCTGCCCAAACCTGCAAATAATTCAATCCAGAAGTTCGAAGTGAACTTCACATCCCTATCTGACACAATATGTTGGGTTGTGTTATATTCCTTCCATGACTAGCCCCAACAATTCAACCGGGGGGGTTAGCAGGGGGGCAGAGCCCCTCATGACTTGCGCTGATGTGCAACAGGGGGGTCACAGGGGGGGGGGGTGACATCCCCCCTATATGGGTCTCTATTGAGTCAGGGGCAGTGGCCCGAGAAATTTTTTTTGGACCTTATATTAGGTGGGCGAACCTACCTATGGTTTTGTGCATGGTTTTCACACATGGTTTTGGGCACGATGGTTTTTGATCCATGGTATTTTGTGGATCTAGTCAAAGGAACTACAATTATGCTCTAATCTAGGGTTAATGGATTGGGATTTATGGATGCTTGGACATGTATATATATGTATTGTAACATTGAAAGGAACTTATTAAAAAATCAATCTGGTAGTCTCGGTTTTGGGATCCGGGGGAAAATATTTGTGTATATTTGTTTTATGTGTTAAGCTCTCGCCATTATTTATTTTCAGTTTTTAGAATTCATATGCATGTAATTTTTGTATGGGGTTAAAGCCTAAACAATATTCTTTGGAACCCCATGTAGTCTAACCACATCTTTGATAAATACCCATGCCACATCACTAGCTAATAATGTAGACTTCATCGAAATGAAGTGTGCAACCTTTGTTAACCTGTCCAAAATGACCATGATGGAATCATTTTATGTTACTATCTTCAGAAACCCTACGATGAAGTCCATGGAAATGACCTCCCATTTCCATTCTATAATCATAATCAGTTGTAGCATTTCACCTGGACGTTTATATTATTCTTTCACTCATTGAAAATCAAAGTATCTAGCCACAAACATTGCTACATCCCTCTTCAAATATTCCAATAATAATATCTCTTCACTGTTATCAGTGTCTTCTAATAACCCTGGTGACCTGAATATGGTTTCGCGTGAAACTCCCTCAAGATCACCTTCCTGAGTTCACTTCTATCCGGTACATATATCCTATCTCGAAACCTAATAAGTCCATTTGTTGTAAGATGATTTTCCATGCCCTATGTACCTACACCTGTACTTGTACCTATACCTGTATCTATACCTGTACTACCACCTGTTCCTATACCACTATATGTGCCTATACCTACACATGTACCTGTACCATGACCTAGACTTGTATCTGTACTATCACCCTGTTGCAACCTGTGCACAATCTCCATATACCTGACATCTTGTTGTCTTGCATACAAGATCCTATCTTGTAAGTCCATACCATAGGAGCTCATAGTTGCCAAGAGATGTACTTGTATATGTCTACTGAGAGCATCTTCTACCCTATTCTCTTTACCTTTAATGTACCTAATATAGAAATCAAACTCGTTGATCGTGGCCAACCATCTAACTTGCCTAGCATTCAGATTTGGTTGGTGTAACGAATAAAATATATAAATAATATAAATATAATGTAAAAGATAATAATCATAAATAATAGTTAAGTTAAGCTAATAATTAGGTTGAAGAGGCATGTCTAATAGGACATGACTCTTCATGAAGAGAAACTTGCGTGATATATAAGCAAGCTTCTTGTTCTCATTGTAAATCATTATCATTCTTATTCTTATTCATATATTTAATATAATATTTATAATCCTTAATGATATTTGATATTCCAAGTCTTGTGGAGTAATTAATTTATAGAAGGAACTTTGTTCACTTCATTTGGTATCAGAGCCACGTTTGATGATCACCAGGCTTTGGCTTCACCTTCTTCAACCTTGTTGCTGTCATAATGAAGCGTTTTGCTATATATTGGGAGATTCTCCATTTTAGGTCTTTGGCCTTTGTACTAATTAAAAAAATAATAATAAAGAATAAAGAGAAGGGTATTTATAAAAAAAAAAAAAAAAAAAGGGATAATATATCTGACAACAAACAAAAGTGAAAATATATAATATATATATAAAGGTTTTACATTATTGATAAAAAGTGCATAATAAAGATAAGCGGGAACCTTTTCAAGTATATTTAATTTTACGTGGAGAAGCGCGTGGGTAAGTTTTACATTTTACGTGGAGAACATTAACCGAGGTTTTGAAAACAACCCATGCTAATTGTCCATGGTATTTTAAAAAGTTAAAAAAAAAAATGAAAGGAATATGTTTTACTTTTTACGTAGAGAACATTTACTTTTTACGTGGATAACATTTTAACGGAGGTTTTAAAAACAACCCATGGTATTTTAAAAGTTAAAGAAAAAAGAAGGATACAAAAGCTCTTACGTGAAAGGTAAATATTACCTTTACAAGAGGTTTTAAAAACAACCCATGGTAATAGCCCATGGTATTTTAAAAGTAAAAGATATTTTGATAACATTGGAGAAAAAAGGTGTGATCTAAATAATTTTAATCATCCAAATCTAAAGATTTTGACCGTACCAAGAGTCACGTCTCATCTAAATTTTCCGAGAAAAAAATATTATTATAATTATAAAAAAGGATACTATATAAGCCTTATATAGTTACATATAAAAGGAAAAGTGGGTCTCAAAAAAGTATATATAAATTTTATATAATTATAATTTTATAATATATATA
>APFE030513014.1:0-22386 GCA_000404065.3 Pinus taeda
CTCACCCTTCGGGTGAGTCCAACTTAGTTTAAATTCAAACCCTAAGAAGGAGTGGTCCGTTCCTGTTTGTAATTGAACAGGTCCTTTACTATCAAAATTTAACGAGTCCAGTGTAGGAGAAACTCGACGTTTTTCATTTTTAGAGAGTCTGAAAAAACTTAAGAAGACTCCAGGGTTGACTTTTTCGTAAATTTCTGTCTCCCAAGCCCGAAAAAGTATAAAATAATACTTGAGAGAACCGCTTGATATTTTACGACCAAGGAGTACTTTACGTTATTAGTGTCTTTGATCCGAAAAAGTAAAAAAGCAACCAAGGACACGTCGTTTTATAACCAATATCAAATTTGAAACGACAAAAATCCGGCAATCTTTTTATGTTTTTACGGTTGGAAAAAGAGCTGTAAATCGACCATCTTTTAATTTCGTTTTAATGAGCTTAAATTAAAAACTCGGCAATCTTTTCATGTTTTAGGAGTCAGAAAAGGGCTTAAAGGTGACTCTAGCTAAAAATGATAGATTTTGCCTAAATAATCCTGTTATCTTGCACAAAAACACAAACATTACTAATACCTGCTTAAAAGAGATAAAAATGTCGCAAAAATACCTTTTTAAAGTGAAACATAAACAAATTTGCAATCTATTTACTCAAAAAACTTATAAAAAGGGGCTTTTACCATTCATTTTTACAATTTGTGATTTGGGTGAGAAAATAGTGCTTTTGTTCTGAAAAACTTCCCGTGAAGATTGCGGAAAATCCAACCGTCGGAATCGAACGCCCTCTTCTCCAGGTAATCCACATCATCCTCCTCTTCATTTTTAACCGTTTCATTTTTCAATTTATTCCTTTATTTCATTTTTTGGGAGGGGTTTTAGGCGAAAAACCCGCGCTTGGGGTACGCAGGCTCACCACTGCGAACCTGGGGACCCCGACTTTTTCTCCATTGGGAAAAAGCTCGGGGTCTGCACCTTCCATGTCGACAAAGTGCGATCCCACGCACTGTGTATAACATGTAGGATGCGGGCCCCGCCGCGAGGGTTTTTAACCCAAAAATATTCAAAAATGGACCAATGAAAATTTTTTCTAGCCTTCTAATTGATCTTTTTGCTTGATGTAGGTAGTACACCATGCTAGATTGGCACGAACGAGAGCACGAGGACGTGGATGCTGCTGCATGGAATCATAAACCTTAACTTGATGCTTTGAGGGCGTGTGGCTTATACAAATACTGGGCCATTCCTGGCATGAGGGCTCAGGTGGATTTCTTACAGTGGATGGTTGATAGATGGAGCGTCCAGGACCAGTGTTTCTTTATTGGCGGCCACCAGCTCGAGATCGAGCCAACGGATATATATTTCTTGACTAGTTTGCCTAAGAGAGGCGTTGACTTGACTCTGTTCGGGACTAGGGCAGGTGGCCAATGTGTCGATAGCCTCCTGTTAGAGTACTGCAACCGCCAGACTAGAGACAAAGGGATAAACATAAAGACCATATCCCGTCCTGAGCTTATGGTGATTCCATTCACTGTTACTAGACTTTGCGGAGCTGCCGCATTACATGATGCCACTGGATCCCAGATGCATATGGCAGTTGATTGCTTTCAGGGCACCATATTCAACTGGTGCGATGCTGTGTTGGCCAATGTAAAGGGCCAATTGACCAGGGCCAAGAACGGACAACTGAAGACTTTTGGTTATGGAGCTTTAGTCGTGAGCTTTGGCCTGGAGAGGATTCCTATGCTTACCCTGCAACACCTTACAGTTGGAGCTGGGCTTCCTCAAGAGCCCAAACTGATGTGATGGGTCGTAGTCATGGCCCGTCATCCTGACGAGGGGACCAAGGTCGTTCGGTTCAAACCTGATATTTCCAATGGCTGGAGAACTAGGTTTTTTCTATTCAAGATTTCCCTTATGCTGGGGTTGATTTTCGTGGAGAACCAGACATGGCTCTTCCTCCAGGAGAGCAGTGGGACAACTCAGGTAAAATCATTTTCAACACTTTCCTAATGTTAATTTTTTTTATTTTTTATATCGTCTCAAAATGGATAGTAATAATTTCAAAATGCATATGTGGGTCCACAGCGACCAGCCGCTCTCCAGCCTTTCGAGAGAAAACAACCAATTGCACTGGCTCCAGCCCCACAGGACGAATCAGCAGAGACCTTGTCCGAGTTGGAGAGCCATCTAGAGCGCCTGATAGGGGACATTCCTGAGACTAGCATAGACGACATCCCTCTTCGACTTCAGCGCTATGTGATTGGAGTCCCTGGACCTTTTAGGAGGTTCCTTTGTAAGGTGGCCCGTGCAGTGGTTTCGTAACGAGATCATCACCAATGATGGGATGATCGCTTGTTGTAGTCTCACATGACATTTTGCTTTTTGTACCTATCATTTTGCCTATCATAAGGTGTTTTTCAACCTATGATCGAGGACGATGTATTTTTTGACACACTCCTATATATATGATATCGTTATTACTAGCTTGTCTTGTTAAACATGTTATGGAATGTTTTTAAATTTACTTGTATGATTATCGCACATGTCTACTTAACATTTTAGAAGCAATTGCATCTGCTAATGTATTTAAAGATCTTGGAATATGCTGATATTCAATATAGTCAAATTCACGTTCCAAGAGACGCACTCTCAAAAATAATCTTAATAAAACTGGATTTCTAATGGCGTATGCTCTATTAAGTTGTAATACAACGAGTTCAGAATATAACCTCACTATCAAACTCCGAATCCCAAATGAAATAGATTCAGATAATAACTCAATCACTGCACTATACTCTGCAATGTTGTTCGTTGTTTCACCGAGGCTTACCCCATGCATAGATACCAACTCATCAGAGGGCGAATAGATAACCCAAGCTGCGGAAGAAATATTCCGTGTACTACGACAAGCGCCATCAGCGAAACCAATACATGTTTAAAGAGGTGTCGACATCTGCGACATCAAACGTAAAACCAAGATAAGCAGGAATAACGGCGGAAAACTCAATCTCTAAGCTATACACACTTTAATCTAAAACACACCAGCTAGAAGAAAAACTAACCTAACTAAAAAATCTCCACACTCGTTTTAAGCATAATATCTCTTCAGGTAAAGACCATTTTTAGGTTTACCTAAAGAGACCCCGTCAAAGTCTACCAATTAATAGGCCCCTTTCGCTAGCTTTCGCTTGACAACAAAGGGACCATGCCACATAGGCACAAATTTTCCAACGCCTAATTTATCATTTGCTTGATCGTACAATAAGACTATATCTCCTTCCGAAAAATTTCGAGGGGTCACATTTCGATCATACTGAGCTTTCATACGTTTTGCATGAGATTCGATCGCTAATGCAGCATCGCGTCGATTCTCATCTAGTTGAGCTAAGTATAACAAACGTCTTTCCTCTTCAGAAGTGGCTAGAAGTAATTCGATGGCCATTCGCAATGATGGGATTTCGCACTCAATAGGTAACACAGCTTCCAAACCATAAACTAGTTGGAAAGGAGTGAACCCTGTTGATGTTTTAACTGAGGTTCGATACGCCCACATCACTGAAAATAGCATGTTGTGCCAATTCGACTGATGAATCCCAATGATTTGTCGGATCATGATGACTAGAAGTTTGTTGATGGCTTCAACCAGGCCATTAGCTTGTGGATAATAAGGAGTTGAACTGTCATGACGCAAACCAAGCTGGCCTGTAAGTTCAGTCATCATAACATTTCGAAAATGACGCCCATGATCAGTGATAATCACTTGTGGAATACCAAACCTAGCAATTATATGATTGAATACGAAAATCACAGCTATTTTGTTGTCTGCCTCAAATGTAGGCATCGCCTTGGCCCACTTGGTAAAATAATCTACCGCAAGGATAATATATGCATGCCCCCCAGTCGAGTGAGGGTTACATGTAATAAAATCGATACCCCATTTGGCAAAAGGACCAACGGAAATTATAGGGTGAAGAGGAGTAGGTGGAGCGTGCATCTTTCAATCAAAAATTTGGCAGTTGTGGCATTTTCAGACCGCAATAATACAATATTTAAACATAGACGGGCAAAAATAGCTAGCGCGCAATATCTTTTGGGCAGTGGCATACCCAGACATATGACCGCCACACGCTCCAGAGTGACAACCATTGAGGACCCTTTTAGCTTCCTCATGAGTCAAACAACGTTGAAAAATAGAGTCCGCCCCACGACGATAAAGAGTATCTCCAATAATTTTGAATTGTTGGGACTGGAATCGTATTTTTCGACGATCCGATCGTGAAATGTCTGGCCAAAAGGTTTGGGTTTGGAGATAAACGATGATATCCCTGTACCACAGATCTAAAGTGCTGATGAGAAACAAGGATTCGTCCGCAATGGGCTCCTCCGCCATAGTTTCTGTGTCAGCACGCAGGAAGTCACACATTAATTCCACAAAAACTAAAGATTTCTTTGACTTAGACTTTTCAAATTCCAAGTCGAACTCCTGCAAGATAACAATCCATTTGGAGTACTTGCCCCCAGTAATTGCTTGGTCAAAATCTAGATCATAGGGTTGCATCGGAAATAATTGTAGTCTTACGTAGTAAAATGTAATTGCAAAAACGTTAGACAGCTGCGAATGCCAATCTCTCCACATGTGAGTATTTTAGCTCAGTTGGATTTAACGTGCGACTAAGGTAATATATCACATGTTCAGTACTGAATTCATCTTCCTGAACTAACACCATTCCGATGGTGGAATAGGAAGCAACGAGATACAAGAAGTAGTCCTGGTTGTAGTTGGGAGGATGCAACAGCGGTGCATGGGTCAATGCGTGTTTTAGCGCATCAAAAGATTTCTCAGCTATCTCGTCCCAAAAGAATGAGGTATTATGCTTCAACAACCAGGTAAAACCCTTTGTGATCTCGGCATAGTTAGGGATGAATCGACGTAAAAAGTTTGCTTTCCCTTGCAAACTTTGGAGTTGGCGAAGACTCGAAGAAGGAGGCAATCTGATAATGGCTTCAACCTTCGAGGGATCAACATGAATGCCGGCTTTCAAAACAGCAAACCCCAGTAACCGACTCGTTTCAATACAGAAAACACACTTGTGGGGGTTCAACCTAATCCGATAATGCCTACACCTCATAAAAATTTCTCTTAAATGGACGAGATGATCACCGTGATGTAATGAATGAGCAGGAAAGTCATCGAGATAGGGCTGCACAATGTGCTTAATATCATGAAAAGCATAAGACATGGCCCGTTGAAAAGTTGCCCCGGCGTTCTTGAGCCCAAAAGGTAATTTGCAATAAGAAAATGTCCCCCATGGACAAATGAATGTTGTTTTTGGTTGATCAACAGGTAGAATAATTGATTTGATTGTATCTGGAAAAACCATCCATGAAGGAGAAAATTTCGCTGCTGGCACAATCGTCAATGATTCGATCGATATAGGGAGTAGGGTAATTATCCTTTGGACATGCTCGATTAATGTCCCTATAGTCGATACATATTCTTATTGTCCCTTGCTTTTTGTTAACAGGAACAATATTCGATACCCAATCCGTTAACGGGATCAGATAAATGAAACCCGCTTTGAGTAATTTTTCAACTTCTGCTTTAATTGCAGCATCCTTTCTTGGGTGAATCTGATGCAAACTTTGCCGGACAGATTTAGCGTCCGGGTAAGTTTTGATTTCATGAATTACAATTGCTGGGTCAATTCCTGGTATTTCCTCATATGACCAGGCAAACACATCGCAGAATTCTTGAAATAGGGCCTTATATGTTTGAATTTCATCTTCTGTACAAGAGGCACCTATATGAACGTTTTCAACAATTCCAGGCTTAACTGAAATGTCAAGGGGAATAGTTCGAGAAACATTTCCCAAGTTTAACTCAAAATCGGGATGTTTCATTGGATTCTGAGCATCCTTGACATATTCAGTCGTAAAAATTGATGAAAAATCATTTTCAAAACGATCGCTCTCGGGTAAAAATGAAGATCTATGACGAAGATCTTCCCATGGTAACTCATCGACACATAGGATTTCACGAATTTGCTCATCAGTTTGAACAAGTTCAGAAAATGTTATTAAATCCGAGTTTGATGTCGAAAGTGATTCCTCATGGACCACATTCATTAAGTCAATTTGATGTTGTGTCAGAAAACGACTGCATGGTCTGATATGCAAGTTCATATGGACTCAAAGGCATAAGAGTACCAGATGAGTCTATCTTAGATTCAGAAGGCATGATCCAAGGATCATCATTAACAATGGTTTCTGACGAAATCATATGAATGGTTGTAGTAGAAGACGATGCGTTGATAGGAGGAAAAGGAAAAGTGCCCAGTAAACCAGAATCTTTAACTAGTCCTACTCCAACATCTTTATATGGGATTTTCGCTTTACCAACATGCTGAATACTCTCAGCAGAGGCTGGGTCGGATGAAAAGTATGACAACTAGTCTAAGGTTACGATCTTTCCATTATGAGGGAACTTTATAAGCCGAAAGACCGATGAAACAACAGCTGTCATAGCGTAAGACCAACTACGACCCAAGAGAAGGTTGTAATCTAGAGGGGCATCAACCACCTCCACATCTAGATTAACGGTTTTACCTTCAACCCCTATAGGTAGATCCTGTATAATACCGAAAGGATGAAACCCACGGCCATCAAAGGCCTTTAGAATCGTCGGGGATTGATTTAGTGAAGGAGAACCAAGCGATCTCCAACACTGTATTGACATAATACACGTGGAAGCTCCCTCATCAATCACAGTCCTATGAACAGGTCTGTTTTTTACTATCACTGGAATCTGGACAGCCATCTGATGAGTTAAGTGCGGTGAACTATTTTCTAGATCAAAGATTATAAGGTTTGGGTCCTAAACGTCAACAGCTCCTATAGCCGACAAAAGTAACTTGCGTTGTGTTGGACAAGATTGCAGCACTTCCAAAGCCGACATTGCTGATGGTGAAACAGCTAAATCATCAAAAATGTTATAGTTCTAAGCTGCTCTCTCATGTGGATTGAAAACAGACTTTCGAAGTATACCCTTGGCGGGCGGTTTGATTACTAAGTCTGGATTAGGTTTCTCGATCTGTAGTGGATCAGAACCGGGAGATGTGGTTGATGGGTTCGAATGGGAAGATTCTGCTTCTTTACCATCAATAGGAATTTTACTGCCATAATCTTGCGATCGAGTCGCAATCCTAACATGGGACATCATCAATATGGGTTCTTCATTGGCACTGGAGGACGAACCTATCATCTTACTGTCTTGAGCTGGAAAAGGATCCTTCAAGACAGCAGGAGTTTGGGAACCTTTGACAATTTTCGCAACCTCTGCACGATGAGGGCAGTCTCTCGTAAAATGTTCTTCATCACAGATGAGACACAGATAACGAGGTTTGCGTTTTTCATCAGTTGATTCCGATTTTTCAGGGTTCTCTTTCGAATTATTATCTGTTTTATTCTTCTTCTTCCCTTTCTTCTTACCACTGGTTTTTGATTTAGCTGTAGATGACTCTACAATGTGAATATCGGTGGAAAGTTCTGTGGAAGAATCTCCTGTTGGGGAATCTGGTAAGGTTATGATAGGAGAAGAATTCTTGGAAGACTTCTTCTTACTTTTGGTATTAACCGTACCAATCATACCATCAGTGGCATGAGACCCTGAAAGAGCAGCAGCGATTTGATTTTGTTTGGGTAGATCGGGGATTTTCTCGTGTAACGTACCCAACTGATTATAAACTAAGTCAAGGTACTGTGCTTGAGAAATTACTTGCTCCTCAGTAATGACTCTGGCCTTAGCTACATCCTCAGTGATCTTGGGCAGTAAAGATTTTACAAACCATTCAGCTAAGATCTGATCCGGGATAAAAACTTTCACTAAACGTCGTCGACGTCCCCATTCATGGATATGATCTGAAATGTAAGTGGACGTTGACTTCTTTAACGAAGTTAATAATTCTGTGCCATTTTCATATCTGACTGGCAACTGAAAATGAGTTAAAAACGAGGTAGCTAACTGACTAAAGTTATAAAAGGTGGCTCGCGGTAACTCAATGTACCACTTGGCCGCAAGACCAATTAGAGTGTGCTGGAAAAGTCGTAAACGAATTGAATCATCTAAAATGGAATTAGATGCACACCAGAGGTGATAAGTCATCACATGGTTCGACGGGTCCTCTCCTGGCTTACCTTCGAATTTAGGAATATCACTGGGCAACTTATGCGACATTGGCGGCCAATATTGAAGATAGTTAATTGGATCGTCCGTAAGGCGCATCAAGTCAGGCAAGTCCAAAGTTGCGATAAACGGTAACTAATGATTAGGGTCCCTAAAACTCTGGGTCTGCAAACCAGCCCCAGGAGGAGGATATCCAGGATAACTAGGAATTGGAATCGCATTTGGGATATTTTTTCCTCCTGGAAAACCAAGATTAACCGGACCATACTGGGGTTGCTGAGGTTGTTGATATATATACCCAAGGTACGGTTGATACTGATAGGTTGGTTGCTGCATAGCACGACCGTATTGGTACTTTCCTTGGTACAGTTGTTGATTATACTGAGGTTGAGTGGTGACAACCGTACTTCCGACAGGCATCTGAGCCAAAGTTTGGACAGTGGGTCTAGACTGAGGTAAAGCTGTTTGAGGAGTAGATACAGGGACAGTAGAAACCGGAGCTTTCGATACTCCAGAAGAAGGTGTGGTAGATGCATCAGATGTTTTAGTAGTCGTAGCAGACGTTTGAGGCGAAGTACGAGGCGTACTAGGCCCAGACTAAGAAACTACAGAAGGTGCAGAAGTTTGAACAGTAGACTGGACAGGTTGTTGGGATGAACTAGAAATCAAGGGTTGTCCAGGATCAAATGACAATTGCGCATTCAGTTGCAAGACCTGTTGGGATTGAGATGGATCCCACACTAAATTCATTCCCGGGTATGGACCCATAACAGGTTGAAGATATTGAGGACCATAACTGGATTGAGGGTAGGGTTGATAATATGATTGACCCGAAGGTGGTTGGTAACCTTGAGCTAGGTACTAACCTTAGGGTTGATAACCCTGAGGCATGTACTGATACTGGGGTTGACCTTGAGGTACATATTGATATTGAGGTTGATTTTTAGGTGCATATTGATACTGAGGTTGACCCTGAGGTACATATTGATACTGAGGTTGACCTTGAGGTACATACTGAGTCTGGGGTTGACCTTGAGGAACGTATTGTCCCGTAGGTATGTACTGTCCTTGAGGTTGTCCCCTAGGTGCAAACTGAGTACCTTGAGGTTGCCCCCCAGACATATACTGGGTACCTTGAGGTTGCCCCCCAGGCACATACTGGGTACCTTGAGGTTGTCCCCTAGGCGGAGACTGGCCACCTTGCAGTTGAGGATTGGGAATAGAACTTGACATCATGAGAATATCTTCTACACTCAATGGTTTAGTACCATTACTTCCAGTTAATAACTTTTGTTCAATAGGTTGAGGAGATGCTCCCGAAAAAGTACCAGACATAGACTGATACCCAGCGGGAACAGAAGGACCGTCGTATAAAAAGGCTTCCGGAGATTGAGAAAACATGGATGACTGCTTAGACATATTCAACAGAGGATAGTAACCTATAGGTGTTGGGTGATAAGAAATACAAGGTGCTGAAAAACTTAGTCCCGGGTTTTCCAAAAAATTAGTCAATGAAAGATACCAAGCACTACTCCTAGGTGGACTATAAAAGATTGATTCATGCTCCCTAAGGTCTAAGGTAGGTCGATCTTCTGGAATAGGAATGCCTTCTTCGTTGTCTGAAATAACAAGTTTTTCAATAGCTATAAGTCCATAAGGAAGATCTTGGGTAATTATTGTTTCTACCCTAAGTGAACTAGGACCACTAGAAGCTGGAGAAGCAAACCCTGATATTGGAGTAGCAGTAATTTCAGATTAAGGTTCAGATATTTCAGGTTCTTCACCTATATCACTAGTAGATGCAACACTACCAGTAACTTCTGAAACGGATACAGGCTATGTACTATAATCTATTATTAATGCCAAAAAATCAGGATTATATCCCACCAAAGCGGATTCCCCTCTTTCAGGTGACCCACTTCTACTGTCAGTAGGAGTTACCAGGGCCCGTAGCCCTTCAAGCAGGATTGGTGAAAACTCAGGAGGTTGGCCCTGAAGTCTACGGGACTTCCTCGGTAATTCAACCACGGTTAAAAACTTTTAACTACTTCACACGAAAACAAAGTAAAATATCAATGAAAACCACATAAAGCCTCTAAAGAACCAAACAAAGAATCACACGCCTAAAGAATCTAGGAGATCAATCACACACAAACAGTAACTTTCCGTACCAAAAGCACTAGTTGGTGATGAAATACAACGTCGAAGAGTTCGATACAGAAATAGCAGTTGGAACAGTTACCCTGACAACCTGCTTAATGAATAGACTGACACAAGTTTCTCCACCTAACCGTCTCGAGTGAAGAGAACCCCCCAGAAAATCCAAGTGAGTCTAGCCAACATTTGCTCCAGGTACAGTGGGATCTTCCCGCCACCGTCACCTTAGGAAGAATCCTTTAGAATATGGTCACTATAGTTACCAACAAAAACAAATATACCTGGGGGAACAGTCTATGATCCGATACGCACGCAAGGGTAGAGTAACAAGCTCAATCCCCTTGAAGGCTCCTTGACATAAACCAAGGTTTACCAACAAGTGACCCCAAGCTCCTCGACAATGGTTAATCCGAGGTTTACCGTTTTTTAATATGTGAATATCTGGCGTCGTTCCCAATGAGGAAGGATTGATTCCCACACTGGTTCGGACACGATCTCGTGCTTCTCCTTTAAGAGGAGATTTCCCAGAGCATAGATGCAACAATTGGATTTCTCTCCTACCGCAAGATACAGCTACCTGTTTGTTTTACTATCTCAGAGAGTTAAGTACTCCCTACTCCAAGACACTAGCCTAAGCTATGTTGGTGTAATAGAGCCCTATAAATAAAAATATTTCTAGATTAATTTTACTTTAAGCGTTATTTTTATTGGTTTTTGATTAAGTCAAGAGGTGTGGAGATGAAACTCATGGTGTGAAGACTCGACTTAAAATCACTAAAAAGATGCACTTAAGATGATCAAACAATCTTTTCTCTTCAATGAACTTCTGGCTAGGAAAGAGTTTGAGAATGCAAATGCGTGTAAACACAAATCGTTCTTAACAAACAAATTTAAAGAAGAGTTTTTGTTCCAATGCACTTAAAACGAGACAACTAGTTATTTGCACAAGAATTACTTTCTTCATTCAAATGCTCAAATGCTACCAAAACAAACTTTTTTCAAAAGAGATTTTTGTATTTTTATAAAAACACTCAAAACTATGACTAAAGGAAATCTTGAGAAAATTATGAACAAAGCAAATCTTAAGATCTAAAAACTATAAAAAACTACTTGAAGTAAAAGCTTACAAAATGTTTTTGTTTTTTCAAGGATGTTTTACTTGGCAATAAGCAAACCAAGGACCAACTTGTCCAGAATCACAAATCAGTAAAAAACAAATGATTTTTGTTCTTTTTGTAAAAGTGAAATCCAAACTTTTAACACAAGCTTTTCGAAATTTCGGAAAGAGAAAACTCAAGATGGATTCCTCAACAAAGGTAGATTTTGCAAATGGTCAAACTCATAAGAAGGCCAGTAAAAACCAAGGTGATCTGAGGCTTCTATGCTTCTAAGCTCTGAGCTACTACACGACCAAAATGAAAATCAAGACTGGCAACCAAAACTTCTAAGAATTTCACCTAAAACCCTAACACCAATGAAATTAGACCAAGGAAAGCTTTTGACGAGTCACAAGTAGGTCTGGGCAGAGGATAAGAACACCTAAACCAAGATAAAACTAATTGAAAGAGTAAAAATCAAGTTTTTCAAAAATTTAGAAAGGTCCGCGGGCTCAGAGTTTGCACAGGTGTGTGCACGCTCTGTGTGCAAAGTAAACATGCGTAGAGGTACGCACTGTGATACAAGCACAGAGTGCGGACTTCTCCTAAAGTTATGAAAAGCCAAAACAAACCTAGATCCACTAAATCCACCCAATTCCACACACAACAAGCCAAAAACAGAAACAAAAAGGAATGTTTCTCAGGTCAAAGAAAAACAAGGAAAACAATCAAGTCCCCAGCGGAGTCGCCATTTTGTCACGCGGAATGAGTCGAGGTTGCGGAAAAAATCAACCTTCCTAGTATATAAAGATATCTAATGACAAGCAAGCCAATCAAAAACTATATTTCTCTAAATATACAATTAAAAGAATGGCAAACAAGTATTTTAGGCCTACCTTGGGTCCAATGCAAGTTTGTGGAAGCCTCGCTCCCTCGCTCCAAATGAGCTTCCTTGAAGTGTAATTCTGCAAACACAAACAAGCAAACCAAATTAAATAGCACCTGAAAAGCAAATATCATAAAGCATATTCATCATAATGATCAAGGAGATTATGAAACAAACCACATAAGACAATTTGTTGAGAAAAATGAATCTGATTGTATTAATTCAAATGAAGAAGAACTTTACAACCTGTGCCTTGATGCTGTACAAGCTCCTCCCAGGGTCCGACAAGAAGTCTCCTCTACTTTGACAAGCTTCACTCACTTCCCAATGAAACAAAAAGGTATGTGATCTCTCCTCTCAAGTTTAACTAGGAAGTCCCAATTCCATCAACATTTACCCTCAAAATGTTCAGCTTTAAACCTCCCCAGCAACTGACCCAATGCCTTAATTTATAGTGCAATGGAGGGAAGTTACTAGGTCCTCCTTCAAAGGGATAAAGCCCTCCTTCAAAGGGATAGCTCCTCCTATCAAGGGATTAGCTCCTTCTCTTTTGGGATGCATGAACCACCTTGAAGTGAACAATCCACGTCAAAATCCTTCTAGAAACATCTAGAATTAACCCAAAAGTGAGTTTTTTAGGATAAACTTGCGCCTTTTTGACTTTTATAGGGGTACGCACCCACCCCTTTACAGACAGAGCGTGGAGGTATGCAGGTAATATGAACAAAGGGTGTGGGTCCGCAAGTAAAAGTAGGAGAAAGTGAGGAACCAGAGTAATATTGATTTTCAATGTCTTTCTCTCATTTGCAGAGCTTGACATGAAGAGCTAAGGTCTGAGACTTGCTTAGGAGGCTAGCATAAGTGATGATAGACCCATACTGACTGCAAATAATTATGATGACGATATGTTTGTGTAACAGTCCTCACTAAGAGGAATTTGATGTTGAACTTAGAGGATAAGTGTCAAACCATGCAAGTGGCCATTGACAAGTTCATGGTTAAGTTCAAACTTTTGAGGCAAAATGGATTACCAAATCCCTTAGTTATAAATGATAAGCTAAAGAAACAGGAGGATTACAATAAGAAGATCAGGGAAGTGGTCAAAGATTAGGTAAACACTTCATCCATGAAGGGCATACCAACAGGAAAAGTATTGTATCAAACATTTGAGAACTTGGTTTACCTCTAGCATGAGGTAAAACACCTTTTTGTCAATAAGCCTACTTTTTCCAAATATACAGAGGCAGATTATATATATATAAAGATGCTCAATATCCAATTACCAGAGGATGAGACATGGGAAAAACTGAATGATTTATTGTAGGAAATACGCAGTGAAAAATAAAAAAGAACAGTAAAAGGGTATTGACAGGACAACAAGGTCAAAGAGTATCATATGAAAATTTATCAGATGAAAGGTCATAATTAAATATGAAATCCAACATGAATACCAAACAACCAAGTAGCTTAAAGGGAAAAATATCAAAGACTAAAAGATAGCAGAACCTAAATAACGGGGACAACAAACAACATTTCAATAGTTGTCTCTATCTTCTTGCATGAAGATATTTCCTTTTCCTAGATTTGTTCTCAATGCAGTTTGAGATATTTTGTAAATTCTTTTTGTATAAATGCTTCATAATTTGAAGTATTTAGTGTGGATTACGATACATTTGTAGAGTTACTTTTATATTAAACCTAAGGGTGATTGTACCAATTTTCAAGTCAAAAGACTGTAGCGAGTAATAAAAGCGTTGCATTACAGGATTCATGAGATGAGCTATTTGCAATGAAGTATCTTGTTTGTATGATTTTGTTACTTTCGTATGTGTTTCATAAACTTATCAAATTTGAATGAATTAACTGGAAGTATCACTCAGAACTTGTTTAAGTACACTCTATTTTGCATAGTTAGTCATTTATATGTTTTCCTCTGATATCCAGATTTGAGAACCCTTAATTGCTCTCCCATCCTTGTTGACCTCTTTCATTCTCTTCATAATCCAGCCTAAGGAACCCTTAATTTATCCCTGGATCCAATTAGAAACCATTTCACCATCTAGCCTTTGAGATCTATTATAACTCACCTATCTTGCCCTGTAGACATTGTTTTTAAAGCTTGATCCAGTCCAGTTTATCTGACATTCGACCCCATAGCCCAATGGTAAAATCAAACCTCTGTTCATCTAAGTAAGTGATCCCACCACTCAAACTTAAATCAAAACCCAAGTGCAGCAATAACTAGCCTAAAATCATTTTAACTATAACAAAGTTAAATCATAAAGAGAGAGCCCTCTCTGAGAATTAGGAAGGCTAGGTCCTAATCTTAAAAGTTGGTTTGTGGTTACCTTTGAAAATTTCTTTCTTCAACAACTTCAAAAGAAATTTCAAAGTGATAACACATACTTCTTCTTCATGATACAACACACAAAATAATATTCTTATTTTCTGATTTCGAACTTATTTATTTTATCACCCATAACATTTTATTCACAATACAATTATTCATGATACTTCTTCTCTCATGATACAACACAAAAAATAACTCTTTTATTTTGTGATTTCAAACTTATTTATTCTCTCACACATAACATTGCATTCATAATACAATTATGTTTTATTTTTGTTAATGTCTATAATGATGCCATCATGCAAGTATGTTGATAGAAGCATGTGTTTCGACTTGACTAGTCCCTTATCAATAACCCTGGAGGTTTTTCGGATGACCATAGATGCAACCTTGTCCATTGATTAAGTCATTAGGAAGTAGTTGTGAATCTTTCTTCGTGTTCTTCATTGTATTTATTTCTCTTTTTGGTCTGCATTTATGCCAATTTTCACAACAAGCGATACATAAAATGTGTTTATCCTAAAATGATATTTTATGTGTAGGTCAAATAAACAAACTAGATTGACTAATAATACTTTCAATCATTGATGCCCCGAATTAAAGTATTTTTAGAAAAAAGGAGTTACAACAACCAACTGATCCATGATGATGACTTGGACTCAAAAATTTTCATGAGGTGAGGGCTATTCCTAGTCTCACCCATGACTTTTTGCATTTCCTAATCATAAAGAAAAAACAATCTCAAACAATTAATATAGACTTCCATTTGGTACGCATTATGCTTATATTGATACATACAAGTTCTATGAGTAATCAATTGATTCGTATATAGTTTTATATATATATCATCATTAACAATCATTGCATTGTATGACAAATTACATTTGGCTAATTCATTGTTTGGCAATATGTGTTAAACTTAAATACATGATGTACAATATTTTTGGCAAATTAGAAAAATAAATTTGGTGATAAGTATTCAATTAGAATGTCAGTGGATTAGCAACATTACCTCTCCTTAGGTTAGTAGTCTACATGGAACACAAAAAATCATTCACAACTCAAGAGGTTAAGAAGAGAGGTACACTAAGTAAACAATAATGAGGGAAACATTATTTATCATCTCATACCATATCAAGGATTAGAAAGTGGTGTAAAGGGATGTCAATGGTATGGAAGATAAGGGTAGGATAAAGAGGGAGAAAACTTCAAATATTTAGGAAGATGCAGAAATTAGGAAACGTATTCTATACACTAGCTTTTCCAAAAGCAAGAAATCTAAGTGCACCAAAAGTGTAGTCTTGTAAAAGCATATAAAGGTATTACTAATTTGTGTAATTAAGATTGGAGGACGTTATGAGAACTCTTTCCTTCAGTGATTAGACCAACTGGACTCCAAGTATGACACTCTTATTGATGTTATCTAGGGCACTACACTAGTTTTCTTTTTCTCTCTCCTTTTATTTATATACATTTACGAAAAGAATCAGCAAAAACACTAGGGGTTTGATCATTTACTCTTGTAAATGCAATTTCTTGCATAGTTCATCATTTCTTCCTTCCCCTTCTTGTTGTGCAACAAAGTCCATGTTTGACGTGACAAAAATGAAAATGAAATGAATTAAAATAAGAGATGAAATTGCATTCAAGATATACACTTACCAACCATCATAGAAAGGACATGACATGAACCCAACTTTAGTCTTTGAAGGACAAACATCAAATCCATCTCCACTCATTTCTTTATAAATCCATGACATAGATTAAATGAGTATGTTGATGGTTATCTAGAGTTTAGTTTAGAATTTGGCATGATGTTCAAAATTATGGTTACATTAATTCAATTTATATATGTGGATGTATAGGATATTATAATAATTGAAGAGAAAATTGAATATGGATAACCAAGGAATATTAAAGTGGCTTTTTTCTATAATTAAAAACCACAAAAATAAAGTATTGAATGAATGTGATGGGATACAAATGCAATGGAAATATAAGGAAATGGGCAATCAAACAAGGGGAACAAATGTGATTTTATACTTGACTCCTAAATCATATCTTTTATGGTGCACTTATATTCCTTTATTTTTGAAGAATGTTTTCAAGATCATTTCCCACATGGTCATATGCTTGAAGCTACATTTAATATTCACAAATTTTGTTTAAAGCAAATCATAACAATACTAGATAAGTATTCAAATAGAGTAATAAGTAGGCTTTCTTCTAGAGAACCTATTGCATAGAGATTAAGAATTTTTTTTTATGTAAATAGGAATATAAAATTAACCAACCTACTAAAAAATTATCATGGAAGTTTCAAAATTAAAAGTTTAAAAATAAATACTCATTATAATAATGATAAGACAAATAATTAATATAAGCAATAAATAATGATTTATTTGGATGTATATTATCCATACATAACAATGGAAAATCACTAAAAGAGAATTTATGCATTTCATTAATTAAAAACATTTGATCAAAAAAATAAAATTACATAGCTTCTATGGAAAATTATACTCCAAAATTGATGAGATGAAACCATGCAAAACCAAACCATACTACCTTTAACCATAAAATGGTCTATCAAGGGAACCCATTTTGTCCTACCTTGTAATATAGAGTAGAAACCTTAACAAGCTCTTTATCTACCTATGCATGGGAAAACACATTAGATAAACCACTTTTCACTGGGTAATTAAAAATTAGAATAATCTCATATGGTAGAGAACTTGGGCCCAAGTACAAAGCCTAAACTTAATATAAAATTTCCAATAAGATTTAGAGTCTAACACTTTAGCTATATGCCATATATAGGTCTTTATATCACATCGAAGCTTTACAAATTACCGTTGGGACTTATCTATCATAATTTTTTTTACAAAGAAGCTTGAAAAACAATGGTACTAGGCTAGGTAAATTCATTCCCTCGTCCTATTGAAGCCCTTGTGATAGTTAATTGGTTTGATCCAATATTTCCAAAAGGCATGCTTCTTATTGGCATTATAGGGAGCTCTAACGAGTGGCAGCTAGGTTTTCTACATCTCATTTATCAATGATGAATTCTAGTGATCCAGAGAAGAAATTTGTTTCTATTGAAGGAATGGAAACTCAAGCCACGGTCTTGTACAGTGCCATGCTGAAGTGTGGATTTTTTGTTTCGATTGTCCAAGAAAATTTGGCCCTCAATGCTATTTTGAAAGAGGATTCATTCAACTATGATTTTCTTTTGCAAATTAAGGTTTGGTCTGCATATTTAATGGGTTTTGGCCATGATTGACTGATCTCCACAAGTGGATTTTTGATACATGGAAACCACTCTTGACTGATGATTTGAATATTTACCCATTGGCTTAGGGTTTTTTTTGTAACACCCTCTGTTGGAAATAATGCTGAGAGGGGGGGGGAGGTGAATCAGTATTAGTAACTCAATAACTTTTCATTTCCATATGCAGATTTGTATATGCTACTTTAGCTAAGTGAACCAGCATGTACACACGACTGTTATTAAAGCAACCAGTGTATATGCAGAGAACTTTTGATTTACCCAATTTATCAAGTATTAAACTTTAACCAGTATGTCATATATTAATTAGACAATGTAGTAAAAGTAGAATAAAGCATAAGCATCACACATGAACACCAAGATATAAGGTGGAAACCCAATGTGGGTAAGAACCACCTGCTACTCTGTCTTCTTTTAATAATAAGAATATTTTGTTTACAATTTTGTACTGGTGCAGACTTATACCAGTACACAGGCTTCTACTTGCAGAAGGTTGCAACCTTCTCTCATTTTCCAGCTACTACTGTAAGGGAGCTACAACCCCCTAGCTCTTGTACTAGCCGATAAGTTTGCTGGTACATAGGCGCTGACCTACAAAAGGCTATGACCTTCTCTCTTCCTCCAAGGACCATGTTTCATAAATTTTTAGACTAGATCCATCAACAACATCATAACTATAATTCAATCATCAAATATATTTGCATCAACCAATCACCTTTTGATCCAACTGCAATCGAACCAGTCAATCACTTTGACAACCCATCAATCTGATCATTCAGAATACTCTCACCAGAATACAGTAACCAGAACCCAAGCAAGAATCTAGAACTCTGCAACAGCAAACAAAAGCAACTAAAACATATTTTATAATGTATACGCTACTTCCATGTGTCGAACCTACGTGTATACGCGCTTTTCTCAAATCCAACCAACGTATACATCTATAAATATAAATTTAGAGTTTTGCAGCTATTCCACACTTTAGTTATACCCAGATCATATTATTTACAGAATAATATATGCGTTAGTATTCAGATCTAGAATATAAATGAGCAAAAACACATAATGATAGTTCATTTTACACCTTAAGATCCCGATCCATCATTAGATCCAATCCCTAATCATCCGCTAAGGTTCATCCTTGGTTCAAATCCTGCAATGCACCATAACCCAATAATTTGCATACTAGATCTCACGCGTCATCAGATATTCGATACTTGCACACCTTGGCCTAATGATCTTCTCCTCCTTTTATAGTTTTTAGGCCTTTCTTCATACCATGGACCAAAACCACTTAGGACCAATACCTTGGACCAAATACCTAGGGTCAATACCTTGGACCAGATACCTTGGACCAATACCATGGATCAAAATACCATGGACCAAATATCTCAGACCAAAAACTTAGCTTTCCAAGGTATACGTGCTTTTCCTTCTGTGAAAGTGCGTGTGTACGTATACACGACTTGTATACAGTGAACCTGCTTGTATACGCATCTTGGTCAATGGTGAACCTGCGTATACCTCTCTTTCTTCATTCTATGAAGACTGATCTATAATTCTTTGTTGTTTACCTGCTATATTTTGGTCTTTCATCTGAGTGAGTTTCCATCAAGGACAATATATGTATCATAATGCCAACAATCTCCCCCTTTGGACTTGATGGCAATAACCACACCAAGTCACTCTCCCCCTTTGACATTAAGGGCAAAGGGTCATGCTCCCCCTGAGTACATGTTGAATTCTCTGATATGTTGAAGTGTGCTGATTGAGCTCCCATGATCGAGTCCATGCTCCCCCTGAGCACAAGCAAAGTCTGAAAAAATATGTTCTAAAAGAATAGCATGACTCTATACATACATCACCAATGACCTTCCTATCACCAATGACTCATACATACATCCATCTCCTCAACCAAATGGGGATATACCAAATTTGACTCATCCACCCAACCAAGTGGGGATATACCAATTGTTTATACATGACAAAGACAAGAAACATTACATCATCCATCCCATGGATAGTGGGGTTACAAATTAGGTCTTTTCATGGCCTTTACATTAAACGATATACATGATATATGTAACAGAGACCAAATATCTTAAACAAGACCATGATAGCCATCAACAACTATCATATGATCTGCACCATCAACAACATTTGTCAACAACATCCAGACCAGCGACCTGTATATGTCCATCATTAGTTCCCAAAATATCATCAACTGTGACAAAGTATGTCAGCATATATCAACTCATCCTCTTGATCTCATCAAGATCAACTTGCTTCGTTCCCTTATCATAATCTTCCATGAATCAACTAAACATATGGCATATCTCCAAGCGGTAGCACAAAATCATATCATATGTATGTGAAAACACCATAGACATCTTTATCAAGAACTGCATGATCTTTCCACAAGAACCTTCATTATATCATCACTAGGGAACATCCCACATCATCAACCATGATAATCAACATCTGTGAGTATCAACCTATCATCATAAATTAAGAACTCATTAGGTACCAAAGACTTCTAGTCATAATGCCAACAATGCTTTATTAGAAGCATACCACGTTCTCCCCCTAAACCTGTTCCACCTATTCACTGTCAGATCTAATCATTGCATATGTCAGTAAGAGATATCAAAGCATCATTATTAATCAGATATACATCAAGTTATAAACAACTTTATGAGTACCAATATTTCCACATGTTATCAGTAGATTGTAACCATCATCAAATAGAGCAGATAATTGATAGAACCATAGCAAACCCGTTTTTCCTGAGTCCGTCCCACTACTTTTCTTCAAACCAACATATACATGACTGTGCCCCAGAATCCTGTGTATGCGACTACGCTTCATGAAACTCGCGTATAACCACCTTTCTCTGAAAAAATAGGATTTAACAGCAGGATGATGCAACAATTACTTGCAGATTTTGTCTGAGATATTCAAATGTCTCTGTGGGCAGTGGTTTAGTGAATATATCAGCAACCTGTTCTTTGGAGGGAACATACTCCAATTTTACCTTTTGTTCAAGCACTTGTTCACGTACAAAATGATATTTGATGGGTATGTGCTTGGCCTTGGAGTGCATGACTGGATTCTTTGAAATATTGATAGCACTTGTATTATCACATAGAATGGAGATGGGTGGAGTACATGTGATATGAATGTCTTGAAAGGTTTGCATCATCCAAAGTAGTTGTGTGCAACAAGATGCAGCAGCCACGTATTCTGCTTCAGCTATAGATAATGAAATTGAACTTTGTTTCTTGTTGAACTAAGACACTAACCTGGAACCCATATAGAATGCACAACCACTAGTGCTTTTTCTGTCATCAACACTTCCTACCCAATCTGCATCTATATATGCATGAAGTGTAAGATCTGTATCTCTAGGATACCATAAACCAAAGTTTTGTGTTCCTTGAAGATATTTGAAAATCCTTTTGACTGCCTAAAGGTGTGATTCCTTTGGATTTGCTTGGAATCTTCCAACTATTCCTACTGCATGCATGATGTCAGGTCGAGTACTTGTTAGATAAAGTAGATTTCCAATCATGGATCTATAAGTTGGTTGATGTACTACTGTTGATTCATCATTTGAGCTGAGACTGCATCTTATTACCATTGGGGTACATACTGTTTTAGAATCTTCCATGCCATACTTTTTCAAGATCTGTTTGAGATATTTGGTTTGTGAGGGAAAAATATCATCTTTATTTTCTTGAACTTGTAGACCAAGAAAATAGGTAAGCTCACCAAGCAAGAACATTTCAAATTCTTGCTACATTACTGAAGCAAAATTCTAACTCATGGATTCTTCATTGCTACCAAAACTAATATCATGAACATAAACAACAATTATTAGCAATTTATCAGTGTCAATCTTTGTATATAGATTGCTATCTGCTAACCCCTTTGAACCCTATTGGTGGAGATATTTGTCAACATGGTAATACCAAGCCCCTTGAGCCTGTTTTAGACCATAGAGAGCCTTTCTGAGTCTGCATACAAGTTTTTCATCATTTTCAAGAATGAATCCTTCTAGTTGTTCAATATAGACTTCTTATTCTAAGTCTCCATTAAGAAAGGCAGATTTTACATCCATTTGGTATACTTTAAATTTCTGAAAACTAGAAAGAGAAAGAAACATCCTTATGGCTTCAAGTCTAGCAACAGGTGCAAAAGTTTCTTCAAAACCTATACCTTCTTGTTGAGCATATCCTTTACAAACAAGTCTGGCCTTGTTTCTAATAACTTCTCCATTTCCGTTCAGCTTGTTTTAGAATATCCATTTAGTTCCTATGATATTCTTATCATGAGGTCTAGGAACTAATTCCTAAGTATTATTCTTTTCAATTTGCTCAAGTTCTCCATTCATGGCCTTGACCCAACATTCATCTTTGCATGCTTCATTTA
>APFE030513025.1:0-11803 GCA_000404065.3 Pinus taeda
CGGGAGCTACAACCCCCTTTTTCTCTTGTCCTAGCCGATCCATTTACTAGTACGCAGGCTACTACCTGCTACAATGCTCCAAAGTTTTCCCTTTAGCTCTTGTACTAGCTTAGATACTAGTACGTAGGTGCTGACCTACAATCTTCTCCTCCAGGTCACGTTTCATCAATTTTCATACTGGATACACTGAAGCACAACACATAATCTGAATTACCCAAGCACTAGATCAATACATATACAAGTGAGTCATCAACTAGATCTAGTCCATCAGATCACATAGAGATGAGTCATTAAGAACCTGATCCATTTATTCATCAATGTATAAACATTTAATCAATCACTTCTTAGACTGTTGTTATCAGAACATAATACCAGACATCACTTAACAACCCAGAATACTTCAGTAAACAACAGAAGCAGCTAAGACATATTCTAAGACATGTACGCAACTTCTCCAACGGAAACCTGCGGGTATCCGCACTTACGCCTTCTGTTGCTCTGCGGGTATCTGCACCTGTGCACACTTCTTCTTTGTGGGTATCCGCACTGCGCCTTTATTCTGTTCTGCGGGTATCCGTGCTGTGCCTTCTGCTGATCTGCAGGTATCCGCACCTACGCCTTCTGGTGCGTTGCGTACCTCCGCACCTGCTCCTTCTACTGCACTGCGTACATCTGCACCTGAGCCGTGGATCACCTGCGGACTTGTGATTAGTGCCAAATTAACAGTCCTCCAATGTGCCACAGTCAATCCGATCAATAGATCTGTTCATGCGCCAACGAGATCGCGACTTATCAACAGTTTGCAGAAATCTCCTTGATTTAGATCTAGCTATCACTCACCAACCCATCACAAGAATTTCAAATCTAGATCACCTTAAGATATTCAACCCAAAGTCATACTCCCAAATGATCTCCTTCCCCTTTTTATAGTCAAGCCTTTCACAATACCATGGTCCAAAACCATAATAACACAATACAATGAACCCAAAACTTGGGATCAATACTTTTAGATACAATACCACGGACCAAAACCATATGATCAAACATGTCAGACTAGATACCATGGATCACCATAGGATTCCCACGTGCGAGCGCTTTTCTCTACATAAAAGTGTGTGCACTGGGGTCCGCACCTTTTGTTGGGACAACCTGCGGACATGACCGCACTTCTTATTAGGCTAACCTGCGGGTCCGCACCTTTTGAACTATGTACCTGCGATCCTCTTATTTTCTTCCATTCTAAGAGGCTGGTCATCAATCTTTGCTACTCGCCTATTGCACTGAGATCTGTCACCTATAAGAGTTGTCATCAAGGACAACACTTGTCTCATAATGCCAACAATCTCCCCCTTTAGACTTGATGGCAAAGCTAACTTGTCACACATAGACTCATCATCTGATTCCTTTGTACTGTCAATATTCTATCACATCTAGTATCTCTTTCTTGTAGATTCATCTGATTATATATATGTGAGATGTTCTTCTATGAGTGGGTTGCCATCAAGTACAACACATGTATCATAATGCCAAGAGTAGTACCTAGTGCTAAAAAGTCCAAACTTAACACAAATCACACTATTATATCAACACATATGATCACGGGATGTAGACATCTCCGCCAGGGCTATACATTCTTGTTGTCAGCAAAGAAAATTTTGTGGTATTAAGGTAAACCTTAGTGCATAAACATCCTGATTTGATGCAATTTCTTCTATTCTATATTCACATCATCCTAAAGGGGAATGCAGGTATCTTTTCCAAGGCTATGGGAACCCTCTAGCGATGGGGTAAGGCATTTGGTGTCAGGGTCACTACACCATGGGCTATGGATACTCACTGGAAGAGTAGTGACCCCAGGAAAGCAAATATGGTACTCATACAAATCTTTACATTATTGTCCCAATCATTAAACATCTCTCTCAGGAGTAATCCTACCTTACATATTAAACTTGTTAACGCTAATTGAAATTTCATCATAAACAACTTTGAGCTATGATTACAAACAATTAGAATTGACTCCTAAAACCTAATTGTTATGACTAGTTACCTCAAGTAATGATCCTATGAACTAAAGGTAAACTAGAGTATCAAGAGTTTTATGCTTAGATATTTGTAATCAATAATTATGCCATTCTTACTATTGATCAAATAAGATGATAAGATATGTAGGTGTAACATACCCCTTACTATGCCCAACCTCAACTAATATTACTAAGAGGTAGTTACTAAGATGACCCAATCTCCAAGATCAAGTTATGGAAATGGGGCCTAAATTTTTTACCTCCTTTACTCTTCCAAAAATCAGAATGAATGATATCATTGCACTCTACTCATCAAGACAATTCAAGCGATATACAATTTTGCCTCAATAAAATTCTAGATTCACAAGTTATAAACCCACAAGGATTGAGCTATTAAACTCTATTGGGTCATCTTTACCTACCACTTGGCACTCACATGGACCCATGTGGTGCCTACATGGATAATCCAGTCTACACCCATGTGGCAGCTTGACCCAACCACTAACTCATCCATGAATTTCCATGCCTTATGAAGCATAATGCATAAATAAACTTGAACTTACCGGGGTTACTTGGACCATATAACATGTCCCTCCCCCTTTGACTTACACACCTATCACACTAATGGAAACAAGTCTCCATTCATCGATCCCATGGTGACCACATCATTGTGAGAGTAAAATCTCAAAAGTTCTACCTTGTTCTCCCTTCGAAACCTCCAAGGTAAAAGTGTTGGGGTCATCAAACGATGGTGACATGGATTATTATTAATGGCTCGTATCACTCCCACCCTAGAATTTGGTTATAGTTCCTTGTCACAGGATTAAGAAGGTTTTAAGAACTTGCTCCAGAGTGATAAGGTTCCAGCCCTTGCACGCATGTATATAATTATGCATAGACAATAGATAAGCAACCCCCCTTGGAGCTATCTCTCCTAGGATTTATGAGACTCAGTCATGGCCATAAATCACTACATAGGTATGACAATGTATATGAACCTTTGCTCATAAATGTAGGAACATAGCATTATCTTGTATAAGCTTTCCCGTCTTCGTCTGTCCCTAAGCCTGCGACTGTATAACTAATTTTTTGTGGTATATGTGCCTTCACATGTCGTTGGGTATCTCTCCTGAGCTTATAATTTAAGACATTAAGGCTCAGTGTTTGGGCCATCATATAGGTTAAAAGAGACTTGCTTGTCTCACATATTCATACCTTTTTTTACCATCATTCAGGCTTAGGATGATTACAAGCTCAATTCCTTCCCTTGGAAGAATTCAAGGGACCAAACAATGCCTTATTATTCCATAGAACATAATCCTTATTGATACTATTAACCATTCAACTTCACAATGATCAACATGCAACAATAGATTTCAATTAAGCACAAACAAGCATTATTGTACAATTAATATTTTCAAGGTAAAATATAAACATGCAAGTGTCTTATACAACCATCCAGCCAACACATAGCTCTAGTGCAAGCATTCACAATAATAAGTTATCCATTATTCCACTATTGCCATTTTTAAATCCATTAGAACCTAAACAATCCATTTACTCATTAAGCCACATCTTATGCACTCAAAGGCATACATACTTTCACAACAAGATAAACATAAGAGATACTTGCACATGTTACTACGAAGACACTTATATTATATTATGAGCTAGAAAACTAAGTTTGGGAATCTGACTCTCCACTCAACCATAGGAAACTTTTAGCTAAATCCTTCTTGCAGTTGTCACCCCCAAGCTAGATTCCAAAGTCTAAGGAGGATTGCTCAAGGAAAAAACCGAAGCTACAACTAAAATAGGGACTCCAGAGGACCAACTACCTCCACCCATTAACTGAGTTTACTATATTCAATCTTCAAAAGGGACTCTATAGATCCACCACCTCCACTGTCAAACAAATCAAGATACCAATAGCTCTTCATGATGATGTTGAATTGGAGAATCCAAAGGTTCTCCACCTACACCCTTAATTACACCAGGGAATCTAGAGACATATGTATCAAACATGAATTAAGAAAGGGAACCGAGAGACTATTGTCTCCACCCTCAATGAAGCAAGGGAATCCAGAGAATTTATCTCCACCCTCCTATAAATCAAGGGAATCCAAAGGGTGAACCTCCACCCTTAGTTCAGAACAGGGAATCCATAGGTTGAACCTCCACTTCCTATAAATCATGGGAATTCTCTTCTCCTTCCTTCATAGTTCATAGTATGATCTCCTATTTTCCTCCCTTATGTTCCCATCATTTGCTTCATGTTCCTCTCTGTTTGTACTATTTGTTTCCTTCGATGCACATTTTTTTACTTCCCATATAATAACATCTTCAACGTCATGCTTTCCTATGTTTTTATTTGAATATTCATAACCCGTGGGGTGATTTCAAACCTTCCTCCCCACGGTCTCCCTCATTAATGTTTGTTACATCCAACCAACAACCCACTTCCTCATGTGTTCTTTGGATTTTACAACTCAACAGTGCTATCATTCCCAAATTAATTTTGGTTTCCTCTTCTCGCTTGCATTTTTCTCCAGGAGAGCATGGCCCTTGTCCTATTGCCCAACTCCTCTTAATGGAATAAATCTAACCCACTGAATAACCTAACAGCCTCTTGGTTATCATAACAAATTCAAATCAATCCCAAACAATTTTCCCTCCTCAGCTCTAGAATTTGTGTCCCTTGGCTCGGCCCATATATATTATAATATAATATATATATATATATACTATACTATAGATATATTATATATTTATATGATATAGATATATATATATATATATATATTATATATATTAGTTATCATATATATATATATTTATATTATATATATTATATATATATATAGAAAAATATATATATATATACGATATAGATATTATATTATATATAATTAATATAATTTATATATATATATATATATATATTATAATATTATTATTATAATTTAATTATACTTATATCAACTATATATATTATATATATATATATATATATATAAATATATATATAATCTATCTATTATATATATATATATATTAAAGTACTACAATTATTTATAATGGTAAAGAAACGTTGGGGCTATCACAAACCTCCGCCCTTTGGGGATCAAATCGTTTCTATAGTGTTTTATGACCATTTACACAAAATAAAAACATATTGTTTATGGAGCTTTATATATAAATTTCTAAACAATATTTACAATGTTATCTACACTTGATTTAATTAGAAAATAAACAAGGATATGTTTCTTGCATGTAATCATCCATTTCCCATGTGGCTTCTGTGGGCCCAAAGTTCCTCCATTGCACTTTGAGTTTCTCTATTGCTCGATTTGGATCCTGAGCTTCCTCTATTGTAGGATGCATAATGGTTCTGATTAGAACTCCCTCTGGTTCCACCAATAGAATATACCAATCAATAACATGATTAGCATCTCATACATATCTTTTAAGCAACAAAACATGGAAAACATTATGAATTTTCATTGATGGAGGTAAGCCCAATCTATAGGTTGTTGGTCCTATCCTTTCAAGTATTTCAAAAGGCCCAAAGAACTGTGGTGCCAAATTGGCACATGACCAAATATTCAAGGAACCCTTCTTGGAACTCGTTATGCACTCTATGTTGATCTGCATAGCTATTTGTTATGTCATGTGCCACCTTTAAGTTCCTTATGATGGTTTGCACTTCTTGTTCCATTCCTTTCAACATAACGGGCCCAATAAGGACCTTATTCACTAGATCACTCAAGATGATAGGAGTGTTACAACTCCTCCCATAAAGTGTTTCAAATGGGTTCATTTTCAAAGATTCTTGGTACCCATTATTGTATGTCAATTCTACTAATGGAAGGTATTCTTCCCACTTCTTTGACTAGTGCACCACATAAATCCTCAACATGTCGTCAAGGATATTATTTGTCCTCTATGTTTTCCCTCTTGTCAGTAGATGATAAGATGTACTGAAGACCAATTTTGTCCCCAAGCCTACAAATAGTTCCTTCGAAAACCTTGATGTGAAATTGGAATCCCTATCTGAGATGATCTTCTTGGGAATTTCATGAAATCTCACAATCTCCTTGATGAAGATTTGAGCCACCTCACTTGATCCAAAATGGATCTTGTATCAAACCTCTAAGTCTAAGTCTTTATATATATATATATATATATAACACTATCACAGAAGAAAAACACTAAGAATGGCGGAAAATAGAGTAAAGCAAAGGTTGAAGTAACGTTGCACCAGAGTCGTCGGATCGGCCAGATCAATGGTCTGGACTAAATTGAAGATATCGCATCGACGGAGGCCAGGAGAGTGTATCAGAGATAGCCCTAAGGGAAATGCGACTATGATCCAGCAATGTAACGTGGACTATCGGATCGACGCGCAGATCAATGGTGGAGACCACATATATCGCATCCCAGATTCCAAAGGGGAGGACTTAACCAGCAGGCCAAAGACTACACGATATGCATGGACCCGAAAGGTTTATAAATATGGCTTTATATAATTTGAGTTCCATGGTAAATAGTATTTTGGGCGAGCTTCAGGTGGTAAGTGGTATTGGAGAGGCTCCGCCCGCTTCCATACACTGGCTGACATGTAGCATGCCGCAGGAGAGAGAAAACTGCTTTTTCAGGCGGGTAATCTCCATGCAAGTAAGCCACCCAAAATGGTTGTCAGTCGCTGGATCAGAGATCATGGATCAATGGTGGAGATTGAGTGGATTACTTAATGTGTCGAGTTGGATGTGAACCGTCGGATCGAAGGCAGATCAACGGTGTGAAATACAAATGGCTTGCATCAGCAATAAAAGGGGGGCCCGAGAGGATTATAGGGCAGACTCTATATCATTTGAAGTTTAGATTTAATGTTGTGGTCAGGTTTTTCATTGTTTTCAATGTATTCCATGTATTCCTCTATGTAAACAAAAAGTGTATTTTCGAGGATTTTCAACTGTACCCAAAGAACCTTCCGTTTGTAAACAATGATTGTTTAAACGCTCAGCGGGGAGATGAAGGGACAGCGCCGAGATCCAGAGAGCCCAAACAGGGAAATTAACAGACAATCATTGTTAAGCTTAAAAATCCATCCCACAACAGAACAGAGAAGTCGAAGTTAAGAGACAGCGTGGAGAAAAAGGATCAGAGAAAACCCACAGCTATGAACAGTTGATCAAAGGCACTAAGAGGGAGAGTCTGTGCACTCTTTAGACTTGAGGTTTTTGAGTGACATCCCTATGTAATATCATTGTTGTTGTGTTATGGCTCTGATTGAGCTCACACCTGTAAACTCTGTTCTTAAAGACATAATATAGAGGTCGACACTGAAAGCTTGGACCAGGAGACATAGCCAGGGGGTCGGTGAACTCCTTTATTATTTTGACTATGTTGATGTGTGTTATTATGTTTTATAATTGTTCATTGTTTATATTATTCACAATCTTTTCGATCCCTTGCACTAAATAATATAGGTATTCCTGCACATGAGTCTGTAATACCTTTTCTTCTTGATTTAGTATCCATTTTCAAATCAAGTGGTATCAGAGCATTTGGTTTCGTTAAGGTTAGACAAGCTTGTGCTAGATTTTGAATGCTAACTAGATTAAAGCTCAGACTAGGAGAAGGAGAACTTGTTGAGGCTAATCCAAAGATTGGAAGAGTCTATTCTCAGAGGAGAATGGAAAAAGAAGCTCCATTAGGATCAGAATCTCAATTTATAGAAAGTTTTAAGAAACTCCAAGCCATGGTGGAAGAGATGTATCTGGAATTTAAGAAGGGTCGAGGTGAAAGCACTTCAACACCTAAACCAGACAAAGGAGCAGAGGAACCTTTTCTAGTTTCCCCTCTAGAAGGCAAAGGGAAAGGGGAAATGCCTCCTCCACCATCTCCTTCATCATCATCCTCATCATCTTCTTCGCATAACACTAGCTCTTCTAAGAAGCATAAGAAAACTTCCTTAATCAAATTAGATGTGAAGTTTGATTTGCTAATTTATGATGGAGAACTCAATGCAAAAAAGCTAGATAATCGGATAAGACAAATTGATGTACATTGCAGGGTATAGAATGTTGATTCAGAAAGGAAGAAGATTTAGCTAGCTAGCCTTCGACTTAGAGGAACTGCACTAGTATGGTGGGAACGCAAGAAACAAGTTGATCTGCAAAAACATGGTAAATCATTTCTACCTGTTGTTAGAGCCTAGATTTACCTCAGGCTGAAAAGCTAAGCTTCTAGGTCCACATCAAACCACGCTCAGCCTCGTAGCTAGCCCTACGAGGATAGGAGAGGGCTCTCTCCGGGTCAATCTCAGCAAAAGATAATCGATGAGGCTTGAGATAATTGTTTTAACGACTAATCTTAGGCTAGGTATGAAGTGCAAGGATTTGATTTGAGTTTGTGGGGGTTTTGTGTTGGAAAAAGGGAAAGGCAAATTTGGGTTCGGGGATGAGGCCTAGGGTTTGATTTCACTCCTTTCAAAGTCGTCCAAATTTCATTCCATGTCACCATTCATCTGATTGTACCATCATTCAGAGGGTTTTCATCATCATGCCAAGTTCCACTAGGTCATTTTACACATTGTTCATGCTTCAGTTGTGCCTAGGTAAGGTTCATTTCCCTCTCCTAGGGTTTTGAAGGCAATTTCTCTTGGATGGTCAAATCATGAGTAAAACTTGTATCCTAATGTTCATACACCTTTACCTCAGGCTGAAAAGGTAAGTTTCTAGGTCCACATCAAACCACGCTCAACCTCGTAGCTAGCCCTACGAGGACAGGAGAGAGCTCTCTCTAGGTCAATATCAGCAAAAGATAATCATATGGCCTTGAGATGACTGATTTAACAACTAATATTAGGCTAGGTATGAAGTACAAGGATTTAATTTGAGTTTTTGGGGGTTTTTTGTTGGAAAAAGGGAAAGGCAAATTTGGGTCCGAGGATGAGGCACAGGTTTTTGCAGAGTTCTGATTAGGGCAAGGAAGGAAATCGTTTTGATACTTTATATTGAAATGAATGGATGGATCAGACCGGTGAGGAGCCAAGGAGGGCAAGAGAGTCTCAATATTCCTCCTCAAACAGATGAAAACATCGAAAATTAAACAAAACTAAAAGGCAGAGCACAGCAGTCCAGTGAATTCTACCTTAATCTCTCATTCGTTTAATTTCAAAAGCAAAAAGAAGGGAAAATGATACACATAACCATCAATGAACTTACAAGTACATAGAGAAAAACACCATCAAAACATAGAGCCACATGGATCCCAACAAGTGCTGCAAAACCTTGGTCTTTCCTTTGCCAAAAATGCAGAAATCAAATGTACAATGAAGTGCCAAGCAATCCCAAGTGTCCAACCATGCTAATGACTGAAAAACAACATAATATAGACAAACATAGCTCCTCCTTGCCTCTAGGGGTCAAGATCACATGTTTAGGAGCTGATCCAACTGATCCTAAACTGAGAATTGGAATCTAGGCATCATAACAGCTTGCCTCTAAAAACAAGGAAATCGATTCATTCAGTTTCAAACAACCTCTAAACTGATGAATCTACCTATACAAGTAAAAATATAGCATATTTACATCATGATCCCTCAATTTTCATCAAATTACATCATAAATTTTCCATTAGGAGAGTGAAAAAGTCAAACTAGGCAAAACTGGGCGAAAAACAGAGAAAAAATGAGTCAAACAAGCAAATTTTCCTCTATGCGATGCGCCTAATTCTCTATGCGTCACGCCAATTTGGAGCTGAATTTGACGCCCTTAACGAAGTCCAAATTGGGCGCGGGATAGCTCGTTGGAAATTTCTTTGAGTCTAATTTCCAACCCAACTAGAATTTTGCAATTTGGAGTTAATTTTCCCTATCCAAAATCAAATCTCCCAAGACTGGTCAAAATGTGCCAAATGAGGCTGCCTCAAGGCAGAGTGTTGTTGCAGTCAACTTTTGAAGGTCTTCCTCAACTCAAAATTGAGCTCATGATAGCTCATTGGAAAGATATTTGTGTCTAGTTATCATTTTAATCATCAAAAAAAGTCATTTGGCCAACCGAGCTAGGAGAAAACTTGGTTTTCCCAAGTTCACTTCAGAGGTGCATCAATTCTCCCAAGGCAACTGTATTTTTGACATTTCTCTAAAACCATGACACCTGTGTAAAAATTGAAGGATTTTTTTATTCCTTGGCCTACTTAGGACAAAAAAATCTCTTAGTTTTTCCAAATTCATCTTTTATTTCTCAGAAACATCATTGGAGTAAAACTTATCCCGATGTGTGAAACAGGGGACTTGTCGAAATAAAGCGAAATGAAGGGGATAGGGGGCTTCTAAATTCTTGAGGAAATTTTGAGAAGTAGGGAGGGATGCTAGTAAGCAGGGTAAATTTTAATTTCAAAGATTGAGTGAGGGGAAGGGGTCCAAAAGGGCTAAACACGGACCTACCCTAGAAAATAGGGTTTGTAGCAAGAAACTAGGGTTTGTGCGAAAATGAGGAATTTGGGGGATCTAAGTGATGGGAAGTGTTTAATAAGGTACATTAAGGATAGGGGAAGCTGTATGAACATCAGGATACAATTTTTATTGATGATTTGACCATCCAAGAGAAATTTCCTTCAAAACCCTAGGAGAGGGAAATGAACCTTACCTAGGCACAACTGAAGCATGAACAATGTGTAAAATGACCCAGTGAACTTGCATGATGAATGACAACCCTTGAATGATGTACATCAGCCAAATGGACAAGGGACCAACTTTGGACAACTTTGAAAGAGTGAAATCAAACCCTAGACCTAATACCTAGTGACCAAATTTTGCTTGAAGACTCACTGAAATGACAAAATTTGACCTTGACCCCTTAAAATCACTTTGTAAGAGCATGTTTGATCACTGGAGGAAGGCTAAAAAGACTGACACTAACACCTGGAATGAATTTGTTTCTGCTATCAAAAAGAAATTATATCCTTTATCTTACATGCAGCAGGAAATGATGATTTAGAAAACTCTTCATCAATTGAAGGGTCAAAGTGTATAAAGTTATACTCAGGAATTCAAAAAGAGAGCTTTAACTCTAGGTATATCATTAGACTCACCTAAGACTTTATTGAAGTATATATGTGGTCTTCATATCTATTTAAAGCATACTATTCTCATGTTTAATCCCACTAGCTTAGATGATGTAACAGTTCAAGCCACACATCTAGAAGTTAGAGGTAAGAATGTAAACCCAGAGGTTCGGGGGTCATCTAAATATTCTGTAAGCAAGAGCAAGGAAAAGAAGAAACTGAAATGGAAGGAGAGGAAAGAAAACACTGTAAAGAAGGATAAACCTTCATGCACTCATTGCAAGAAGGAAACGATGAGGCACACTATTGGTTTTTGCATCCAGAACAGAAACCTAAGAAGTTCGGTGGTAAGGAGAAGAAGAATGTTGTTGCTATTCAGAAGGACTTGGGATCAGATTCAGGCGATGAAACAATAGTTACAAACACATGTATTAAATGTAAAGATTTTGAAGCATCCACAAGTAATCCTACACAATCTGTTGATAATGAAAATAATGAGAGGGAAAGAAATGAGCTTTTTCGTATTAAAGTGATTTCTAAGCATAATAAGATTGATACTTTGTTTGATAATGGATCACAAGTAAATTTGATTTCTGAAACAATTGTAAAGAAGTTGGGATTACAAACAAAACCTCATGAGAAGCCATATCCATTAGGTTGGGTGTGTGATAAAACAAAGCTACAAGTAACGAGACAATGTAAACTTA
>APFE030513025.1:14426-24869 GCA_000404065.3 Pinus taeda
TGGTCAAGTTTATGGGAGTTGATGGACACCAGGTTGAAGAAGAGCACAGCATTTCATCCACAAACAGATGGTCAGACAGAAGTGGTCAACAAGATAGTGATCCAATTGCTCAGAGGTTATTGCAGCAAGCATCCCAAGCTTTGGGATGAGCATTTGTGTTATGTGTAGCATGCTTGCAACCGTGTCAAGCACTCTTCTACTCAGATATCTCCTTTTGAGACTTGTTTAGGTTTTATACCAAAGTCTCCCTTGGATTTTGTCTTTGGTAAAGACATGGCAGTTGATGGACATAGTGATGTGGACAAAGCAACCAAATTCATTGAAAAAACCCAAGAAATTCACCAGGAAGTACAAGAACAGTTGGAAAGAAGTCAAGCCAAGTACGAGGCAAGACATGACAAGCATTGAGCTGAACATAGTTTTCAAGTTACTGATAAAGTCTGGTTGTACATCAGCAAAGACAGAATGCAGGGTGAAGGCAAGAAGCTAAAACCAATAAGGTATGGACCTTTCAAGATACTTGATAAAATTGGTGAAAAAAATTTCGCCTTGATTTACCAGCTTATATGTAGATCTATTCAGTCATCAATGCAGAAAACTTGAGATTGTATGAACCTTCATTGATTGAAGATCCTGAAGAGCAAAGTCGGATGCCTTCTATTGGGGATTTGTTGCCTGAGTATCTCAATAAGTTACAAGAGGATACAGTTCTGGACAGGAAGGTAAGAACTATGCATCAAGGGGATGTTGAGTACCTGGGAGTAGGACTCAAAGGTTCAAATACAAGCAAGGCACAATGGATAGAAATTGGATAAGTGAGGGAACTGTATCCTCACTTGATCGATGCCCAAAACCAACTTTTGGTGGTCCAAAATCTTTTCAGTGGGAAGGTGTGATCCAAAATGGATCTTGTATCAAACCTCTAAGTCTAAGTCCTGATATATATACTATCGGAAAACATTATCACAGAAGAAAAACACTAAGAATGGTGGAAAACAGAGTAAAGCGAAGGTTGAAGTAACGTTGCACCGGAGCCATCGGATCAGCCAGATCAACGATCCAGACTAAATCAGTAATATCGCATCGGCGGAGGCCAATGAAGTGTATTGGAGACATCCCTAATGGAAATGTGACTGCGATCCAGCGATGTAACGTGGACCATCGGATCGGTGTGCAGATCAACGGCGGAGATCACGTATATCGCATCATAGATTCCAAAGGGGAGGACTTAACCAGCAGGCCGTAGACTACACGATATGCATGGACCCAAAAGGTTTATAAATACGGCTTTATATAATTTGAGGTTTGTGGTAAACAGTGTTTCAGGCGGGCTTCAAGCGGTAAGTGGTATTGAAGAGGCTCCGCTCGATTCCATACATTGGCCGACACGTAGCACGCCATAGGAGAGAGAAAACTACTTTTTCAGGCGGGTAATCTTCGTGCAAGTAGGCCACCCGAAATGGCTATCATTGGTTGGATCGGAGATCATGGATCAATGGTGGAGATTGAGCAGACTACTTAATTTTTCAGGTTGGATGCAAACCGTCGAATCGAAGGCAGATCAAGGTGTAAAATACAAAGGGCTTGTGATAGCAATAAAAGGTGGACCCGAGAGGATTATAGGGCAGACTTTATATCATTGGAAGTCTGGCTTTAATGTTGCGATTGGGTTTTTCATTGGTTTTCAGTGTATTCTGTGTTTTCCTCTATGTAAAAAGTGTATTTTCGGGGATTTTCAACCGTGCCCAAAGAACCTTCCGTTTGTAAACAGCTGCCCTGTGCCTTAAGAATTTTGCAATGATTGTTTAAACGCTCAGCAGGGAGATGAAGGGATAGCACCAAGAGCCAGAGAGCCCGAACAGGGAAATGAACAGACAAGCATTGTTAAGCTTAAAAAGCCATCCTATAACAGAACAGAGAAGTGAGAGTTAAGAGACAAGAGGGGAGACAGAGAGTCAGAGAAAAACCACAGCTACGAATAGTTGATCAGAGGCACTAAGAGGGAGAGTTTGTGCACTCTTTAGACTTGAGGTTTTTGAGTGAAATCCCTGTGTAATAGCATTGTTGTTGTGTTATGGCTTTGATTGAGCGCACACCTGTAAACTTTGTTCTTGAAGACATAATATAGAGGTCGACACTGAACGCTTAGACCAGGAGATGTAGCCATGGGGTCTGGTGAACTCCTTTATTATTTTGACTGTGTTGATGTGTGTTATTATGTTTTATAACTGTTCATTTTCTATATTATTCGCAATCTTTTCGATCTGTTGCACTAAATAATATAGGCATTCCTGCACATGAGTCAGTAATACCTTTTCTTCTTGATTTAGTGTCCATTTTGGATCATCACTAGCTAAATTGGTGGATTTGACTACTGCGAAGTGGGCCACCTTACATAACATGTTAATTACCACCACGATTGCATCATGTTTTTTGGATTTTCTTGGAAATATTGTAATTAAATCCATGGAGATCACTTCCTATTTCCATTATGGAATGGGAATAGGTTGCAATAATCTTGTTGGGTGTTTACACTCATCCCTCACTTGTTGGCACTCCATGCACTTTACAACGAAATCAGCTACCTCTCCTTCAAATTAGGCCAATAGTAAAACTTCTTGATGGTCGTGAGGGTCTTTTGGTATCAAGGGTGGCTAGAATATGGCATGGTATGAAACTCATTTAGTATAAGTTTCTTTAAGCCACTGTTATTTGGCACATATATTATGTTATTGAATATGATTAATCCATCTCCTATAAGGATATATTCCTCACTCTTTTCACCCTCACTAGATTCTTTTAACTTTTCCTTTATTTGTTGATAGTTTTCATCGTGTTTTCCTACAACTTTTATTCACTCTTGAAGGTCAGTCCCATAAGAACTTATGGTTGTTAGGTGGTTTATTTTCACTCTTCTTCTAAGTGCATTAACAACCTTGTTTCTCTTACCCTGATATATTTGATTTCAAAGTCAAATTTGATAAGTATTTCTAGCCACCTAGCTTGTCTTCCATTCAAATTAGGTTGATCAAACAAGTATTCCAGCCACCATGATTAGTCATTGGAGTAAATATCTACCAAGGAGGAAGTGCTTCCACATTTTCAATGCATGCATAATGGAAACTAGCTCAAGGTCATGGGTCACATAATTTAACGCATGTTCATTAAAATTTCATGACTCATAACAAACCACTTGACCTTCTTACATCAAGACCCCACTAAGACCATCTTTGCAGGCATATATACAAACCACAAAGTCCTTGTCTGGATCTGTAATCTTTAACATCAATGCATTGGTGAGAAATTGTTTTAATTTATTAAAACTTGATGCACATTTAGTTGTCCACTCAAACTTCTTTCCCTTTTTCTACAAGGAAATTATTGGATGGCCTATCTTGGAGAATTTTTCTATAAACCTCTTATAGTAGCTTGTCAATCCCATGAATGATCTCACCTCTATCACATTCTTTGGTATTGGCCACTCCCTTATGGATTTGATCTTTTCTGGATCAATTGTTATCCCTTGGAGACAATGTGTCCCAAGTAATGGATTTGAGATTGGAAGAAATCACACTTATTTAGCTTTGTGTACATCTTGTACTCTCTTAGCAGTTCTATCATAGCATCCATATGCTCTTCATGTTCTTCCTGGGCCTATGAATAGACCAATATGTCATCAATGAAGAAAACCACAAATTTATTCAGATAAGGGTGCAACGCAATGTTCCTTAACCACATAAAAGTGGTGGGGGTGTTAGTAATCCCAAAGAGCACTACCAAAAACTCACAATGCCCATACCTCTTTTGGAATGTGGTTTTATGGATGTCCTCATCATTTATGTGCAATTGATAATAACCTAAACTCAAATCAATTTTGGATAAGATTGTTTCTCCTCTCAATTGATCAAATAAATCATCAATCTGTGGAAAAGGATATCGATTTTTAATGTTCACCTTATTTAGTTGCATGTAATCAATGCACAATCTAAGTGTGTCATCCTTGTTCTTAACAAATAGAATGGGCACACCCCATGGTGAAACACTTGGTCTTATTTAGCCCTTATCAAGCATCTCATTAAGTTGTATCATCATCTCAACTAACTATGGAATGCTCATTCTATATGGAGCCTTTGAAACTGGAGTTACTCCTAGTATTAGTTCAATGTAGAAATCCACCTCTCTATGAGGGGGAAAACCTAATATTTCTCCAAGAAACACATCTAAAAATTGTTTTAAAATAGGTTATTTTTTCCAAACGTCAATGTCATCAGTCCCAGTGTTGTTATTAACTTCAACACTGCTGGAAATTTTTGCAACAAATAAAACGAAACTTTTTTTGGAGTTGTGATCATTCTCATTGAAGTGGGATTTAATTTACCCGAAAATATTTTGTATTCTCCAACCTCATCATTATATGCTATGATATTTTCATAAAAATATACTATTGTCTGATGCGTATACAACCAGTCCATACCCAACAACATATTGTATGCACATGTTGATGTTGCAATAGAAACCATCCAAAATTTTTCCTACACTTGAATTTTGGAGCCTACTGAGGATATTATGGTTTTTCATACTATGATTACTCCATGGTCGATTGATGTTTTCTAAAGGGATTAAGTCAGGTTCCTAGATTTAAATTTTCAATTCACTTGCTCACACATGCTCAGCATTCGATGAGTTCATGAGCACACTTCCATTATGCTAGCTTAAACAAGTACAACACCATCCATCAAGATAGTGCATGTGTGACGTTGAACTCATTTTGACAGTCAGTGCACACTTTCATTAACAATCTCCCTCAATTTGGTTGCGTTTGTACTTCTGTTTTTGTGAGTTTTCTCAATTGTCACTTTAGTGCACCTTCACTTTCACAAGTGTCGCTTTTAAGTTCACAGTTATTGATTTTTCTTTCTTTCACTTTAATAAGTTTCATTTTCATGTTATCTTCATTTTGTAATGTGTTTCTTTGAAGTTCATTCGCATTTTGCAAGTGTCGTCTTCATGTATTCCTCATGTCACAAGTGTCGCCTTTGTTGTTTTCACTCCTACATGTGTCACACCTTTGTGTGTCACTAGAGCTAGTTCTGGCACACTCTTCTTCATTACATGGTACTATATATCATTATAATATGCGCTAGACACATTCCTATAGCTTAGCGCACCTTTAGGTCACAGTCATCATTTTTGTCGTAACTTGTGTTCTAGGTGTCGTAATGTGTCATTTCAATTGTTTCACTTAGAAATAAGTGTCGCTTTATTGTCGTTTCAAGGTGTGATTAATATTTATGATTCATGTGAATCCCTTTGTCTTATGTTGATGGAATTTATGTGTGTGATCCATGTTTGAGCCATGTTTAGATGTATTTCTTTCTTTTATGTTTTTTATCCCACACTTAGCCATTTTGGGAGCTCTTCTTGGTCCTTCATCCCAGTGCAAGTTGTGAATAAATTATCCCTCTTACCAAGTGATGAGCTTAACCTATTCATGAGCCTCAATGATTCAATCCTACTCACCAAGATTGGTGCACTAGGTCCTCCTCAAGATCACCTCAAATCTATTGCATATTATGAACCTCCCAAGGGTAGTCACCTAACCCTTTTTACTTATATTGACTCACTACACTGAGTTTTGATCACCTCTGCCTTGCATGGAACATAGAGAACTCCTAGCTAACAGCATGGACGTTTTCCACCATCCTACAGAGGCAAAACATGCAATGCAAATTCCCTCCTATCCTCCCAATGCAGTGAATACACTCATAGTCAAAATGGCTTCCTTCCTATGGCTTCTCTCAGTGAAAAGTGCATTCAAGATGAACAAGTCATCACTATTGGGTCAAAATTCACTATCCTAGAAGGAAAAACGCATTTCAAATCAATAATGGTCCCTTGTTGAGTCAAACTAGGCTCTCCTTAAGGCCTTCTCTCCTTTTGAGTGCATAGCACAATCTGAAGGTTGAAGCCTTCATCCTTCCCTCTTCCTAATACGCTTTATGCCCTAACTCCTTCCTTCCTTGAATGTGTATTGTATTCACCTTAATGATCATTATGTGATCTATTTTACTAATGAATATTTACATGCTATCATGTTTCTCTTTTAGGTTAGTACTATTAATTCCTTCCATAGACTCACTCTCATATTCCACTCATGAATTCCTCCTTTTACACATTGCAATCAGTGTTTCGCAATATAAAATTGCTTGCTTATTAGGAGTTTATGTATATAATCTCTTATGCTATCCGTTGAAACCAAGGTGGACCTTAAGTTATGGTGGTCATGTCGATACTCTGAATGGGGCTCCTAGTCCAAATGTTATGATGTCTAATTGGGACTTCACATTGGGGAGACCCCTTGTATGTTGGTGGTATCCACCACCATCAACATTATGGCATTAAAAGGAGGTTTAGATGACAATTTGTGCCCATTGAGTCTATGTGAATCTCTTATCTTTAATGCCTCATCCTCAAATCATACTCCTGAAGTGTTTCTCCAATATATTCAGTGGCCAACATTTTATCCCCGATGAACCTCTTAATGACTTGTCTCAATTGAAGTTTGATGGTGAGGATGGAACATCCATAGCCGAGCACTTTTCTTCCTCACTCTTTAAGGCCATTTTAATCGATGATTTCATATCTTACCATTCACCTCTATTCATTCTCTTGATAAATTTCTCAAGGATCTTCCGCAAGTTTTTGATAGGTATGATTACCGGGATGCTTTAAAAATAATTAATAAACTTAGAATGGAGCCTAGTGGATAAATTGAGTATTTTTCTAATATATTCCTTCACTTATGTTGTGAATTTACTAGAGAATATATGGATTATTACTTCCTTAAAAGGAAGTTAAAAATTTTGGTTTGAATCTCTTTACACAGTGAGTCGAAACCCCTTGATGTTTCCACTCTTTCAACTCTTGTAAATCATGAGACACAACTAATATTAGAGGAGGAACTTATTGTTCCTTTTTTTCCTTGTCCTCCTCCTTTTCCAGTACCAATTTGGGTGTCTCCTTGTGATAATGTTGAAGTTGGGAAATCTAGAAATCAAATTCCCGATTCATCTTCTAAACCTTCATCCACTTCCCATGATCTTTATCCAACTAAGTGTTGTCGCTTCGAAAGACAACCTCAGATTTCTTACAAGACCAGTGCATGGAACATCTAGATTTTATGTTTCTCATATGATTCTCAGGAGACTGAAGACATCACATACATTTTTGTACACATATATACATATATATAATAAACATCATGTGTTGATTCATTCATCAAAAGACATAAGCAATGTATCTCTTGGTACTTCTTCACACATATACAATGCACATAAATATATATATAAACTCGTGGAGGCCAAGTAGTTCAAGGACCTACAGTTTAATTAGGTTTAACAAAGTAATGAAAGGAGATAAGGAGATAGAATAACTCATCATATAGAGATTTAAAACATCAAGAATTCTACGCTTGTCTGATTTAAAGATAGACCTGATGGATGAATGAGGATGGGGTGTGATGATTCATGGAGCGCAATTTAAAGATATAACTTCAAAGATTCATACAGACATACGCATTAACAAGTTAATACAAATGAAGTTGTGAGAACTTATGAAACATTTATGGCAGCTACAATAACATGAAATCAGAGAGGAAACATGAACATAATGGAACTAGAACAGAGATGTAACATACTAAAGTACTCGAATGAGGAATCACCACCATTTCATTAATATTTTGAAATATGCATATCTTAAATTCATACAATCACAATAATAACATTGAGTTCTATTTTCGGATTCTGAACTTGTTTTTCTTTTCTGGGAAAGTATATATACCCAAAACAACCTCTAAATCATAGGCCATTAAGAAGATATTCTTTCTTGATCTCTTACATCATCACAAAAATTATGAATCAAAATCTAAGCATGTGTGAAGGCATCACTCCCATAATAGAACGTTTTTCTAAAATCATAATAAACATAAGGTAAGCATAACTAAAAAGTAAAAAAAAAAAGGCCATCACTGGAAAAATAAACAAGATCGTCATTATCGACGAGAAGACATGAACGCATGGTGGGAAGTCGTAGAACCCTGTGGGTGAACCATTTGAAGCATAGGAGGATTAGCAAATTGCTCGCATCACTACCATATGGTTGGAGGAGGAGGTGGAATGGAACTGAATTGTCGGTAGAGGAGTCACAAGTTGATCATTCTGGTGTAATCCAGTTTTCGTTGAGAAACACCTTTAACCATCCGAAGAAGATTGAATTACTTTTATAAGAAGTTGGTAATGGTTGATCCTTTAAGGATTGTCATTCTTTCATGAGTTGCACATGTCCTACTCTTAACCTGAGTTGGTTTTTGATTGTACGCCTCATGTGTGAGAAGTTCACCATTTTCTTCCCAACAGTTAGATAAACCAACCTCTAGAAGCTGATTAAACATGACATCAAAGTTTGATAGCCCTTTCTGCAGTTTAGTCAAACTTTGTTTCACCTTAGACCTGGCTTCCTCTTTGGAGATAACTTTATAAATCTTGGCCACTGTTCCCAGGGCCTTAGCTCCTTGATTGTTCTTTCTATCAAGAACCGAATGTATCTCTTAGCGTATAAGGAGTTATTAATACTTGTTTGCTTGTCGCTTTAAAGAGAACGAGAATATTCCTTGCAGAGCTTCCTTTCGTCGTGTATCAGAGCCAATTTCTCCCAACATTGATCAACTCCCTAGATGATCTTGTCCCAAACCCCTTGCCTGGCTTCAGTGATTGCCATATTTCCTTTTAGCTTGGCCTTCAACTCCTTGATCTCCTGAGTTTCACTATGTAACTCTTGGGTGAGCTTATCAATGTTAGAGTTTTCTGATTGGCATTGTCTTTCTTTCTGGATCACCTAGGCCTTGGCTACATCTAACTCCCTCTTAACTCTCCCCAACTCATCTTCATAAATCTTTAGTTATGTTAATGCCTTGGTAAGGTGATCAGTGGGGTTTTGGGGATCATCTTGGACTAGCATAGTACATACATAAGATTCGACCTGGCTTTGTAAATCATCCAGCCTCCATTGTAGGGCTTTGACTCTTTCTTTGATTGCATTCAGTTCCCTAGTTAACATATCATTTTCCTTCTCACTTTGGATTAGCTCGGGGGTTTGAACATGCTCACCTCTGGTCATCTTCAGCTATCTTCTCAAGATTAAATTCTCTATCTTGGTTTCCTTCATTACTACGACCAACGTTGCTTCATCTGTAAGATCCAATCCCATCTTCATGAACACCTCTTTATAATAATTCTTCTATTTGAAGAGAGCACGAGACTTGATCTTCTCAAGTTTTACATTCTCGATGATCTTATCTATGTAATCCTAGGCTCGATCAATAGTCATTCAATTCCTATTGATATCATTATACAACATTTTCCCCACTTCCCTATGTAAGTTGATCTTGTCCACCAAAGGAATATTGGTCAAGTTGAGAGATACATCTAGGTCCTGAAACTTGGGACTAGAAGGCAGGGTTTGGATAGAGGGGTGCTTCAACCTAAAGTTCATCTCTTCCTTCTCTAGATCTATTGCAGCTAATAACCAAGTGTGTAGAGGGGTGACATGTGAAGTCGTGTCTTGATACATATTTTATTTTTCCCTTCTATTCCTCACCTGGATGTTCCTTCCCTGTGCCCAGCATGTTCCTGTTGCATAAAGACTTTCCTTAGATTCTGGGTTAGCTACCTCAGTTGAGTATGTGGTTGAAACTTCTAGAGGTACTTCCAAATTCACCTGAAAGTACGGGTTCTCAGTCACCTGTTTATGGAGCTGGATACTTGGTTCCTCCTCTTCCTGCTCTTGTTAATGTTCTTTTTCTTGTCCTTTCCCTCGACTTTTGGTCTTTTTATGAGTTGGTACTTCTTCCATGTTAGTTGTTCTAAAGTTTCACCAATCCTCTTTTCTGTCTTGTCCGTGTGATTGGGGATTTGTTCTCCATGTTTGTATTAAGAGGCCATGAATCAAAGTTAGCTTTCCATTCGACCTCGGGCTTAGGATCATGCACATAGGTTGAGGTTTTAATCTTTTCACTTCTTCGAGCAAGGATACCTCGAGGATCGTAATGCCATATTTGACCTTTCTCTAATTCCATGGCTTCAAGCATAGCTTCAATTATTTTAAGGGCTTGCCTGGTGCTTATCACAAAAGGACCTACCGGTTGTCCCATTTTAAATATGTAACCTTTCTTAGTTAGTCCAAAGTGCAGCAGATCCACATGGAGGATTTTCCTAATGAACTCAAGGGAAAACACTCTCATTGGTAGGAACATTGGAAATTGATAACAGGGAATCTTGCACCCGTAAACCTGAATTTCTATGTAATCCTCATAGAGGTACTAGTCCCCAATAGCAACTTGCTCATGAAGTTGGAGTAACTCTTTTTTTCTCAGGAAAAATATTGAGG
>APFE030513025.1:26140-60475 GCA_000404065.3 Pinus taeda
AGGAAAAATATTGAGGGCGGGGGGGGTGGGGGCAGGGGATTTCATGACTGATTCGGTAGGAAATAGCCATGAAGGATGAAAGGAATTGAGAATAACCTACCAAGCTTGGCCTTTTCCTTACAAAAATGTTCTAGTCGAAGAGAGAATTTCTTTCCTTATCGAGGGTAAACACATCCAAATAAAGACATTGGAATTCTTCAATGTGAGTATAGAGAAACAAATAAAACAATAGTGCATAGTAACGGAAGCAAGAAGCCACTCTGAGATAGCTGAATTGAAAATGGGTGGAGTCTGCAAGGTATTATGGGATGTTCAAATGGCATCTGAGCTACTTTATCTTGTGTAGACATCCGAGAGCCACCCTGCTTAATTGTAGAGTGGAGTGTCCTCCTAAAAGAGCAATGATGGCGGGTAAGATTGGATGAATGGAGGGTTTAAAAAGAGTTAATGGGAGTTTAATATCTGAGGGAAAGGTTTTGGCTTCGAGAGAAATATTTTTCTCTAGGAAGGCATGAATTTCTCTCATAGGGAGTGTCATAAAATGCCCATCTAGTGTTGAATCGGCGAAGGTGTAAGTGGAGGAAGATGTGGGGAAGTTGAGAGCTCTCTCAATTAAAAGAGGGGTTATTTCTAGGATTACGTTACTTGAAGGGGAAACAAAACAGCTCTTCTCGATTTGATAGGATTTCAGCAACCAAATTATGAACTCCGGGAGATGATGAATTGGGGGAGAAATTAGGTAGTATAACACAAAAGCCACAACTCGGAACGGTTCTTCATTCTTCACATGGCTTGAGAATATCTGATAATGGAGGTCGGTGAGAGGAAAGGGAGAAGCAATGTCAGTGATATGGGCCTCAATGTCGCTTAGAGGACTGGCACTAGGTTTCTTGACCTCATGAGTGTTTGGGGTTGCAGGGGCCACATGTTTCATCCCTTCGAATAAAAAAAAAAAAAAACAAGGAGACTTGGTGGTGTAGGGTTACCTGGAGCCCATAGGGGAATGAAAGCGACTTGGGAGGGCACCCGTGGTCTCTAGGAGAGTGGACAGAAGGCTTCTACGCACTTGTCCAAGAGAAAAATTATTTGACCATGATGAAGAATCATTTTCGGGTAATGACCTTAGGGTTCTATTTGTTTTATGCAGATCTGAACGTTTATTCCCATGTGGCAGGAGACGAAGGCGTGAAAGGATGGCACGTGGAGGTGAAGGGTTGGTCTGGAAGGATAAGAGATGAGCTCAAATAATCATAACACAACTTTAACTTTCACCGCTTGAGCAAACGTCTCCATCTACCTTATACCCGAATATTTGAACAGTGAATGAGAGGAGTCCACCTTTCGGGTGGTCCCTACTCATTTCAGCGAGGGGTATTGAGGCACGGAGAAATATTCTATCGAGGCAGGAATCTATCAGGGTCATTCATCTGGCACCGGCTTATTCCACGGCGGGGCCTGTGGCGGTGTTAAAGCACTTGTGTTTTTACTACCGGAAATGCACTTTAATGTGACCATATGTTGATTGTGGGGAGGGGAGAAGCCCAAACTTTAATTGTGTAATCCTTAAACCGCAGTTCCTCCCACATCATTGGTTTAAACCTTAACTCTTTTCCTTTCGTTTATATAATTGACTTATCCACCCATGAACACGCAATTTTTACCCTTTGTAGGTTAGGGTGTTCCCTTCGAACCTGGCTTATGACCTTTATGCTCACAACATCTCATCTCGATTATAGGAAGAAGCCTTAGTGCTATCTGGTGATAACACTAAGGATAATTTTGAATGGTTCATGGAGCCCAAGGTGAAGGCTAATCTTATGATATATCAAGATAATATTAAAATTTATAATCCCATATTTGTATCTAATTTAGATGTTGTTCTCCTCTATCATCTCATTTACATGATCCCTTTCCCCTTGATCTTCTTGAGCAGCCTTCTTCTATGAATTTTCAGTTTTCTAATCTAAACATTGATAAGGAGTAAGGTAGTCACATTTTACAGATAAAGGAGCAGCAAGGTGAGCACTCTTTTGATCTTTCTTCTCTTTTTCAAAATCCTTTATGTCAAGATAATGTTCTTACATCCTTGGCTAATTTTGAATATAGGAATCTCATTAATGAATCAAATAAGTTGTATTTTCTTAATCAATTTGAATTCATGGACATCCATCATTCTGATTATTATGATCCTGTTGGTGAATGTGATGGTGATTTCCCAAGTGCACTAGTTGGTCTTTCGGTTTCTCGAGAATATTTGAAATATTTTGACCTTGAATCTTATTCAGTCGAAGAAGATGTTCTTGTGGAAACCCCCTCTTCACCTCACTATTGCTTGTGCTCTATTGTTTTCTCTTCAATTTTATCCTCTAATAAGTTTTATTTTGAATTGACATAAGGTAGTGAGGTAATCCATGGTGAAGAGGAAAAAATTGAGTATCCTTTCTATTCCTTATCATTTCCAATATTGTACGAGGAAAATCCTTCTATTCAAGTTACTCAGGAGATTGATCCAATTTATCCACTCTTAGAAAAATATTACTATTTGAGTAACCTATTTATTCCCGATAAAATCATTGATGTAGATGGCTTCCATCCGGATAATAGTATTGTTGCAATTACTGCTAGTAATTGTCTGCATTCCATGCATGATCTGGTTGAATCCTCAAAATGCAATTGTACAATTTTTGAAAGTTCCAAGACTTGTCAAAAAGTCGAGACACTTCAACTCTTGTTGATGGTTGTGTCAGGATCTAGCAACACTGGTAAGATCCCTTAACTAAGTCAGATCTGGAGTTTCTCGCAAAATTATTTCCTTGGCATGGTTCACTGGATGTAAAATCCCTCGTGCAAGTTGTGTGGTATTTCAGATATAGTTTTTCTAACTTTCAAGGTTTGGTTCCCAATCGGGTTGAAAGTCCTTTTTTAATTCATTCATCTTCATGAAAAACTCTCATATCAGACTTAGGTTTGGAATGTATACTTTTCATGAACAAACAAAGTTGTAAAGTTGATCGTTTTGAAGATTATCATTGGTTGAAGGATTCACACCTATCAAATACATTTGAAAGTAATCGACTCCTAATATTTCTTGTGAATATTATGATGCTAATCATTTTCATTTTGGCACCATGTCTCCTATTGAGTGCTAGTGAATGCTTCAAGTTCCTCCTTTTTCATCCACTACATCTCCACTAGTTTCATGTACAAGGAAATGATTTGTCACATTCAACATATGAGGAAGATGATTATTTTATTCAAATCATTTTCAAAGTTTTTCAAACTTATCTATATTTGTTTTTTACTAATCAATAGTCTTGTGCCATAATTAGTCTATCTTAGCATGATAACTCTCATTCAATTTTTCATTTTCCCACTAGAATATCTCATGATAGTTGTTTTACATAGATTGACTCTTACGGTCTATCTTCTCAATTTTCAGATACCTATGAAGCAGATGAGGCACTTCAACCTCTAATGATGGTTATGTCAAGCCCTCACTATATTGACAAGCTTTCTGAATATGGTCAAATTTATTTTCCCACACAAGATTCTCACCTGGATTCCATGCCATTAATTGAAAATTCTTTCTCCCAAGGATTTTAGGATTTTCAAGAGGATTGTTTTGAATCTCATGATCTAATCTACAATTAGTTAGAAGCATCTTACCTAGAAATCCCTTATGATAATAACATATTTCGATATTTCTTCATGTTTGATAAGCAAGATAATACAAATGAAGATGCATCACAAGAAGTTTCAAATGTTTTTTATATTGTGATTTAAATCAAAAAGGTAAGGTGGAAGGTTGGATAAAGGTGTTATGACACATTTTTCTTCCTGTAGGAAAGACCTTCAATGTTTTGTGTGAAATTTTCAATCTTCTGCCTATTTTGTTTCATATTATCATATATCGTTTGTAATTTATCTTATTTTTGTGTTTGTAGGTCAGGACCAATTACGGTGGCTTAGTTGGAAATATCATTACACTTAGCCCTAACCTTCTAGTTTGTTAGGTTAGGAGTAGGATTAGTTTCACTTAGTTTACTTTGCATTGCATCCACCCTCTATCCTACTCTCCATCTAGTTAATGCATTTATGTTCAGCATATTGTTTTATGTTCTATCTCCATTTTCTTTGTTCTTTTGGTTTCATCTCGTTGTTTCTTCATGCATTTTATTTTTTATTTGCATGAAAGATGCACCTTTTGGCTCAAAAGACCATGTTTCAAACTTGAAAATGGAAATTGTGACGAAGAACAATGCTTGGCTAACCTATTACCCCTTCTCTATTATGGGTCTACATAATCTTAAAGTCAATGATATCTGAATGGAAAATATGATCCACTCGAATGGAAAGCCTTGATCCTCATTCCTCAACTCGGCATTATAATTAAAAAGTATTTTTCTTGTTCATCCAATTGAGTAAAGAAAGGTAAGGGGAAAATCAATTAGTGAGAAAACCAATATCAAAGGTATATATTACCTTCTCTGAAGGAAAAACCTCTCTTTCTCTCAATAAGTCGGGATCCCACTTCCACCCATGAAATAAATAAATTCATAAGCACAGTATTGCAAATAAAAAAAAAGGGTGAAAGAAGAGAAAGGCTTCATATGTAGAGAGGTGAAACAAGTAACTTCGTTGGGGTACTGTTAAGGCTCACCGGCGGCGAAGTGATACTTGTGTTCCTATAGTGGCTCTGTCAAGGTACTGCCCATGCCTACTGGTAGGGAGAAATACTAGGAATGAAAACTCATAATCTGATTATCTTAAACTCGCAGTCATATATTACCCTTTCCTAGATCTAAACAATTATGTTATGGAAAGCCTTAATATGTGTTCAACCGAGTAAGGCAATGGAGGGGACTATATCTCTAACTAGGTTAAGTGGGGAAGCTAAGGTAATCTACAAGATGAATCAATACTTCTTGAAATACTGAGACCTTGCACATAGAGAATTAATCCTAAACAGAGAAGTTGGAGTTCTACTAGTGTGTTGTCAAGTGTTGACATTGTGATCAACACCCTCCAAAATTTTACCTCACTTTAATTTTGGAGCCTATTGAGGATATTATAGCTTTTCATCCTATGGTTAATCCATGATCAATTGATTTTTCTAAAGGGCTTAAGTCCTCTTCCTAGTTTTAAATTATCAAGTCACTTTCTCACACATTCTCAGTCTTCAATGAGTTCATGAGAACACTTCCTTTATGCTATCTTAAACAAGCATAGAACCATCCATCAAGATAGTGCATGTGAAATGTGTAGCTCATGTCAAAATTCACTACACACTTTCGTTGACAATCACCCTCATTTTTGTTAGGTTTGTACTTATGTTTCGGTGAGTATTCTTAACTGTCTCTTTTATGCACTTACGCTTTCAGAAGTGTCACTTTTAAATTTTTGGTTGTTTATTTTCTCACTTTCACTTTAGTAAGCTCAATTTTCATGTTATCTTTTCTCTAGCATGTGTCTCTTTCAAGGTCGTTCACATCTTGCAAGTGTCATCTTCATGTTTTCCTCTTGTCGCAAGTGACACTTTTGTTGTTTTCACTCCTACATGTGTCACACCTTTGCGTGTCACTATAGCTAGTTCTAGCACAGTCTTCTGCATTACACAATCCTATATATCATTAGAATATTCACCAGACACATTCCTATAGCTTAGCACACCTTTAGTTCGCAATCGTCGCTTTTGTCTATGTTATGTTCTAGGTTTCGTAATGTGTCGTTTCAACTGTCGCACTTAGAAATAAGTGTCACTTTGTTGTAATTTAAATGTGTGATTGATATTTATGATTCTTATGCATCCTTTTTTCTTACTTTGATGTCATTTATGTGTGTGATCCATGTTTGAGTCATGTTAAGATGCATTTCTTTCTCTTACCTTGTTGATCCAACACTTAGCCATTTTGGGAGCTCTTCTTGTTCCTTCGACCCAATGAAATTTTTGAAGGCATAAGCCCTCTTACCAAGTGATGAGCTTAACCTATTCATGGGCCTCAATGAATTAATCCTACTCACCAAGATTGGTGCACTAGGTCCTCATAAAGATCAGCTAAAATCTACTACACATTATGAACTTCCCAAGAGTAGTCACATAACCCTTCTTTCTTATACTAACTCACTGCACTGAGTTTTGATCACCTATGCCTTGCACGGCACATAGATCAATCCTAGCTAACAGCATGGACCTTTTCCACCCTCCTGAAGTGGAAAAACATGCAATGCAAAGACCCTCTTATCCTCACAATGCAGTGAAAACACTTCTAAGCAAAGTGGCTTCCTTCCTATGGCTTCCCTCATTGAAAAGTGCATTCCAGATGAACAAGCCCTCACTTTTGGGTCAAAATTCACTAGCTTAGAAGGAAAATTGTATCCCAAATCAACATTGACCCCTTGTTGAGTCAAATTTTTCTCTTCTTAAGGACTTCTCTCCCTTTGAGTGCATAGTGCAGTTTGAAGGTTGAAGCCTTCATCCTTCCCTCTTCCCAATGCACTCTACGCCCTAACCTCTTCCTTTAAAAATTTCCCTCAACACATGATGTATTACGAAGAGAGAGTGAGCCTTTGACCAGTAAAACTACACTTTCATAAGGCCTCCTCTTTCTTCTTTAGTGCATAGCTAAATCTTCAAGCCTGAAGCCTTCACCCTTCCCTCTTCCCATTCCTCCTTGCATTGAAACTTTCCTAAGCCTATCTTCTTCAATGCATGGCATAGTAGGAAGGTTGAATGAGGCCTCCTCTCATCCCTTGAATAGTCAAACTACGCTTTCCAAGTCTTCCTCTCTTTCCTTCTTAGCGCATGGCACAGTCTTAAGTAACAAGCTCACTACATTGTCCCCTCAACTTCCCCACTATGTCTAACCAAGGAGAGCTCTTATTCATAGTGCATGGTGTAGTAACAATGAATAATGGAGCCTTCCTAAATGACTGTTGAGTTTGATTGTGACCTCATAATCAAGCCTCCTTCTTTCAACCCTCTTAGAGGCTTATCATGAGTTGATCATTCCATGAGCTAGGTAGTGATAGAATAGATGATTTTAGGATTGATTTTTCCATGTCATGTTTTATCTTGGTTGGAAGGAGTATATTCCTAGCATAACAAGGTGAGGCTCAAAGCTGATAGCAAGGAGAAATCATAAAGAAACACCTGCGGAGAAGATCAAAGAGAGCTATCATGGAGACATGAATCAAATCATGGACAAAGACAGAAGGAAGACATTGCATGGTGATTCAGAGGATTCCAATGTTAATCAAATATCCTTTGGAGGGTGAAGGAGAAAAACAAAGTGGATCCTTCATGAAGATGAAGCATAGATCAGATCTACCACCAAGAATGCAAGATGAAGCAGCAAGGAACACAGCTTGGCATTGCCACCTCATTGTGAAGTCCATGTCATCATTTTATATTGTAACTTGTACAAGTGTCATCATAATGGTAAATGTGTGTCCATGTGGAATGTAATGATGTATTCTCAAGAAAAGGACATAATGTAATGTGTGGAATTCCAAGAGACATATGTGGAATATCAAAAGTCACTTAGTCATATATGGACATAGGGTCTTTAAGAGAAGTCCAAAGTATTTAGAGAATTCCAAAAGTCATTTAGAATTTCAAGAGTTTCTTAGAATCCCAAAGGACACTAGAAGTCCAAGAGTCATGAGGGTAATTCAAGATTCAAGGGGAAATGGAAGGTATTTCCTCTTGTTATAAAAACAACCTCATAACTCAAGAAAAGGTCTTTTGGAGGCTTAGGCTTTGGAGAGCTAGTCTTGGCTTCTCTAACTTCGCATAGAAGAGAAAACTATTATTTGGAGAAGCTAGAAGTGACTTAATGTTCCACTACTGGAACTAGTGCCTCACCATTGTAACAGTGTACTTGGATATTCATAATTGATTGTAATTCTTATGTATTTGTCAAAAAAAAAAAAAAATTGTGAAGGAAAATGATTTATAAACATGTGATTCATGACTTATTTATTTTGTTTCTAGGTCAAAGCACCCATTCAGTTATTCTATGGTTTGTGTCATGAGCCATTGTCCTTGAAATATTGTAGTAGACCCTTCTTATTCTTATTATGTCAAAGAAATAAAATGTATTTCATGTAATTTGGTCATTTATACCTCCTCCAACAATTCGGCCTTCCCTCTCTACAAGTTGGCCTCATCGAAGGGATTTGACCACCTTAAAGACTATATATCGAAGTGAAATTAAACCTATTGTGGCATCAATAAAAGAAGAATTTGATATGCACTTCTAAGTAAAGGAAAAAGGTGTGAAGAGCTAAGAAAATACACTTGTCAAGAAAAAAGGAGTTGAATTTATCTCTTTTTTCCCATGTGTTCGAAGAATTTGTGTTATAGGAAGGGCTAAAAGATGCAAGACTGCATTAGGGCCGAAAATCTGATGCAAGAGGACGGAAATTTGTGATTGAAGCAGTTTTGAAGAAAATTGATTTTTGTTGACTTGAAGCAGACTTTTGTGATCTTGGAAGGACATTGTTGGGAGGCTAACTTGGTGGATTGGAGGAGGTATATGTATTTTTCAAAGGGTATAGGTTGACTCATTTGATTTGGTTCTAAAGGAAGAGTAGGGAATTTTTTGGGTTTCCCCTAGAAGAGGAGGTTTTCCCTAGCTGAGAGCCTACATCCTATCTCCTTGTTGTTTTGATTTTCATGAATTTATGTTTTAGTATTTTCTTGATTATAAGAAAATAAAAATAATACATAATAAGTTAACGGGATTGAAAATAAATCACAAGTAATTATGAAGATAAGAAAATATTTATGTCTTTCTGATTTTCTAACATGGTGTCAGAGCTAAGGTGAAGTAGAGGAGGAAAAGAGAGTGTGATCATTAAAGAAAACCATTTTCTAAAATTAAGGAAGTCTTGAAAGGTAATATAGAAGTTTTGGTTTCCTATAATATTGTTTGAATAATAAAACCTATTTAAGGCAACAAATATATCTAGACTTCAACAAGTGTGACATTAACAAGTTTATCTATGGCCTCATCAACAAAATATGAGAATAAGTTTCAAGGAGATTCTAAATTTAGAGCATGGAAGGAAAGGATGTACCTCATCCTTGCAAGAAATAAAGTATTGGACTTAGTACAAGTAAAAGTCAAAGAACCTACAGACGATGTTGGAAAGGAGAAGTACAAGGAAAATAATATTATAGCCATGAGCCTAATTATGGATGGATTTAATGACAACTTGATTCCCTACATATCCACCTTAGATACTTCAAAGAAAATGTACAGTGTTCTTTCCAAGTTATTTACAATCAATAATATTGGACAAGTGGCAACTTGAAAGAATGAACTTTGAACTGTCAAAATGACTAAAGATGATACAATGTCCTTTTATTTTGTAAGAATTGCCCATATAAGAGATGAACTAAAAACGGTTGATGAAATAATCCATGATAAGGAACTTGTGATTGTTTCCCTTCTATGACTACCAAAGTCTTGGAATGCCTTTTCAACTGGGATTAGTAGTTGGAAAAATTATTCCTCCTTTGAAAAAATGTGGTCTACTTGTACTCAAGAAGAATCTTGTCTTTCCTTTATAGGAGGTAAGAAATAAGATGAAGAAAATACCTCAAATGCATATTCTACTCGTTTTAAGGAGAAAGGAGGAAATAAGAAGTTTAAAGGGTCAAAGAAAAATCATGGGAAGATTGACCTGTCTAAAATAGAATGTTATCATTTTCACAAGATGGGACACTATAAGAACCAATGTCCTAGGAATCATAAGAACAAGAAGAGAGAGAGATCAGGTTAAAATTGCCACTGATGAAGCTCCACCAAAGAAGACCAAAACTGAAGATTATGAAGTCAAAGACTTATTCTATTAATTCTTTAGGGATGTTATCCCTTATATATACTTTATCTATAGTATAGGCCATTTTTTTAGGCATTGTGGAATTTTATATTATAATTGACTCAAGGATTAATATTTATTTTAATTCCTAGGGTTTATATATTTAACATGCTTTGATAGAAAGTTCTTGAGTTATTGAGATAAGTCAAAGAAATCCCTCATAAAGACTAGATTGATGCAATATCAAGAGGGAGCTTCCACCTTTTCACAAAATATAAGTATCATATTCTTTGTTTCCTTTTCATTGTTTATCTCTATAGATCTAGCTTTATTTTTTCTTGATTATAATCATTTCTCTTGTATTTTCCTTAAAAGAAATATTTGCAGGTATATTGTAAAAGAAAGGATTGTCGTTGGATTCATAAGGAGCCTTCAAATGGAGACTTAAAATAAGCCTTGATGTAGAGGGAGCCATTCAAAAGAAATCCCTACAAGGTTTGTAATAATAGAAACTCAAGGTATGTATAATGTTACAAAATTTGTAGCCTATCTCCATCACATAAGAAGATACGATCATTATGTCTTTAAAAATTACTTTATATTAATAACTCTATCATTTCTAGGGTTTTTCTATAGAATCATAAAGATTATTTTGCTAGGGTGTTTAGATTAAATCAACCCTTGTAATAACTATGTTTTGCTATTTGGTGAAAACCTAGCATTTTGGTTGTTAGGGTTTTCTTATGGTATCTAGGGCATATGATAAAACCTTGAATTTTTAGGGTTTGGTGATATTATATAGGGTTTATGAAAAAACTCTTGTAAAAGTTGATAAAATATCCTAAGGCATGAATAATGAAACCTTAGGTATGGTTGAAACCCTAACATGGTTTACTTGTTGGATATCTAAGGTTTAATATTAATTTTTTTATGATAATATCTAAGGTTTGTGACAAAACAATAGAAAAGCTTGTTGTGAGAACTAAGGCATTGCTTCTACCATGATTGTGACCCTAACTAGGTTTAGGTTTTAAATATTTAAATCTTAAATTCAAAGTTTTGATCGATAAATTTAACTTCATTCTCTTGTATATTTGTGCTTGGTTGTACTTGTTTTTTAGATTTGCAGGCACATAGTTCGCAAGAGGTTGTAAAGAGGTATGCCTACCTCATACTTGATGATGACTTTATGATGATTTTGAGCATGATGGAAAAAGGGAGCTACAAGAACCCTGATGACATTGAAGTTGACATTGTTGATTAAGAAATGACCTTGTTTCCATATGAAGATAAAAAAATTTGGAAGGTCAAAATTCTCCGATGATATAATGATGCAAAAGAAAGAGCATGTGTAGTTTAAAAGAATGAATTTGTTGATGATGGACTTATCCCCTAGTTGAATAAAGGAAAGTGTATCCTCCATAGTTGAAAAGGAGGACACGATGTGTAGTAAAGACTATGAAGAAAGAATGAGATCGGAGAATAGCTAAAACAATATTGATAGTTAGTATTGATATGTCTTGAACAAATATTTGGTTGTTTCAAGAAGTTTTGAAGTTAATTTTGGTGTTGTTAGAGAATTTTAAGAAAGAAGCTTCCATCGAGTTTTGTTTTGATATTGGGATGACCTAAACAGCATCAAAATGGTTGTATACCCTGAATTTTATGCTAGTATGTTGATGATAAGTAACATTGTTAGTTGGGGTCGTAAGGCTATCATATGTTCTAATGGATGAAAAAGTAGTTGATGTGTTGATCTCTCTCTAAGAAGTTTTGAATATTTAATAAGCATGCTTGGATTGATTTAACTAAGAGAGAGATATGAGTACCTTAAGTTGTGTGTGTGTAAATTTGGAAACTCTGAATCCTACTACAACAACTGATTAAGTTTCTTCTATTTGTTAAATAAATTGAACAAATTATTTACTGTGTTCTATGGTAAATATCGAAACTAATACACTACAGCCTTCACAAAATAAATATTGTGAAATAAATAAAAAACAGTGGAAAAATAGATGCACACACACACACACAAATACACAGTTATTTTTCAACTAAGTCCCCAAAAAAACCCAACTCAGGGAAATCGGTATTGTAGTTGAGAGTTTTAATATTATGCAGTAGTAAATATGAGTACAAAACTATGGATGCTCAAATCTCGCAATCCATACATAGAAATGACTGACAAAAAGTCTAGTGAGAAAAATTTCACTCCCACTGGTGATCTGACACTGATCTTGGCTCAAGATGAGATGCTCTCTATTGCATCTACGCAGTCCATATGTCAACCTATGTAGTACTACATCCCACAACTCAGAACTACTTCTCTCTCACTATATGATCATTTGTTGTCTGGAAGATGGACCCTTCTGGCCTCCAGACTCTCTCTCTGGCTTCTGGCATTGAATCATTGCTTCTCCTCAACAAAATACGAAATCCCCTCTGAAGCACTGCATTGCCTCTCTATGGCACTCACTTCCTCTTTGAAATGCACTCACCGAAACAGGAAAATCTTCCTCTAACCTTACTATCCCTTCCCCTCTCTCATTGCTTCGAACTCATTAGCTCTCTCTCCAGAAGCTTAGCACTGCTACTCTGGAGCTTGATCTACTAGTGAAATCAAATTGTTGGTGACTTAAGTGTATCCTCCACCACCACATTAACCTCCTCTTATAATCCTCCGTTGGAGCACCAATGGCCAAGATTAAAACATAATCAAATTCTAGGATCATCTCTGGATCGATCTATGTGAGTTTCTAGATGATTCTCGCCTCGACTTAATTAATATTGATTAATGAACCATATTCCCTAAGTTTAGACTTAGGAATATTTTAAAAATTGATTATTAATCTAATGAAGTCATTTTTAGGCATAATTTCAAGAAACGATTTATGGGTTTTGGAGATCTCATTTATTCTAGACATTCCACCAAATTTCATGGCTAGAACACATCCGATGCTACAAAAACTAACACTTCCTCGTAGCGAGGAATGTGTTCTAGTGTTGCACTCCCTGCCACAACACCCTATCTCTACATCATCCCATGTCATGTTGTTGATGTCTGGCCATAGTGCCCACCAACCACTATGCAACTCTGATATACGTTGCATCTGTGTTTTTGTTGACGCTGCCGTACTACAGCCAACACTACATTTTCAATGCAACTCCCTCTCATTCGTTGCTACTGCAACTACAACATCTACAACTAAAAAGCATCCAAAATATTTGAATCAATTGTGTTCAGTATGATGAATTTGTCTCTCGAGTCTGTAACTGCTACTAGTATCTGCATTGTCATTGAATAATCTAAGTTGTTGCGGACTATGCACTGTGTCAACTACACTGCGCTCCCCAACATCTGACCATTATTAGTCTCTGCACCTATCACTCGGTCTCTAACTGTATCAAGTGCCACTAATCCATCCTGCTACGAAATACTATGGGCCCTTGTAGCCAGGTAATGATCCATGAGGTGGGCTCCTCAAGGATCCTGCCCAACTATAGCACTTTGGGGCTACAACACCAAGTCACCCCACCTCACTCCTGGAGGTATATCGGCGAACATAGCGAATTATTCCTCCAGCTTGGAGGAAATCCTATCTCTCTATGTTGAAGTTGCCTACTAGTCATGCTTCTCCTCCTTGTCCTTCTTCCTAATAGGACACTGGGTAATGTCATGATTGATCTCACCACACTGAAGAAATTGACCTTTGACAGGTCCTCCTTCTTCTTTCTCTGTTCCCCCTGTCCCTAATTGGGACCCTTCGATGTGAGGGCCACATTGTCCTAATCCTTCACCTTCTTCGATCCACTACTGCTACTGCCACTGATGGAAATTTTTAACAGATCTCATCCCAACTCCTCCTCCTGCAAAATAGCCCACATTCTATCCCAATCTGGTAGCCTATCTCTGTGTAATATGCTTTGCACAAAAACCTGCCAATCCTCTAAGATGTTATTTATTTCTAATCACACTAGCTTTATGGACTGAGGTGTTACCCCAACAGCTGACAGTTGGTCTCAAACCTCCTGAATTTTGGTAAGGTAGGGGTCTATGCCTTCCCCTTTCTACATCCAGATGAGTCTCAGCTTCTCCTCTAGGTACATCTTTCATTAGTCGTAATTACCCTGGTATAACATGGAGAGAGCATCCCAAAATCTGTTTGGCAGTATCTTTGATAACTATATGTGAGACTATAAGGATCAACCGCTTCACCCATGCCGTTTCCTTCTTATATTCATTCTATTGATCTGCATCTTGAGGAACCACCACTACAAGATTAATGTAGGTTTTCAGGCCATATTCATCTAGAAGGAAGGATATCCTAGCCTTCCACATGACATAGTTGGAAGCTCCATCCAACCTATCCTGATCACGAAGCCCTGCAGTGGCCATCTCAACGAACTGTTGATAAATTATTCTTTCCTTTTTCTTGGTTGTTGCTCGGCTATTCGCAGTCCCTTCTAGATTGAGAATACCTTCTCAAAGCTACTGCTAATCTATAAGGAAAATTGAACTTCTTAAGACTATAAATTCCCTAAGAAAATTTCCCCTCTATGTGTGCTCTTCTCTCTTCCACCCCGATGTTGGCTCTGCTCTAGCAAACTGTTGCAAAACCCTTTGCATCTAGCTAAAGATATTCTCAACGAAAAAATCTAAGATACTCCCTTTGCCTCTGGAATCACTCGATCTGGAAGGATTGAATTTTTTTCCCTTCTCTCAGAAAAATCAATCTTCCTCAAGTAACTCATCCTCCTAGAAAAACATTGTGATGCCCTTGGGAATTTCAGCCTGCTACCCTTGTCGAGGATAAAAATTCCTTTCCTTTGTTTCTAAGCTCTCCAACTAATCAACTACGCTCTAATACCATGTGAAAATTTGGAAACTTTGAATCCTACTATAGCAACTAATTAAATTTCTTCTATTTGTTAAACTAAAAAAACTATTCACTGTGTTCTATGGTAAATATCGAAACTAATACACTACAGCCTTCACAAAACAAATATTGCGGAAGAAATAAAAATTTTGGAAGAACAGATGCACACACAGACAAATACACAGTTATTTTTTCACTAAGTCCCCAGAAAAACCCAACTCGAGAAAACTGGTGCAGCAGTTGAGTGTTTTAATATTATGTAGTAGTCAATCTAAGTACAAAACTAGGGATGCTCAAATCTAGAAATCCATACAGATAAATGACTGACAAAAATTCTAGTGAGAAAAATCTCACTCCCACTATTGATTTGAAACTGACCTTGGCTCAAGATGAGCTGCTCTCTGCTACCTCTGCATAGTCCTACATCATCCTATGCAGTACTGCATCCCACAACTCAGAACTACTTCTCTCTCGCTATTGAATCAGTTGTTATCTGGAAGATGGACCCTTCTGGTTTCCAGACTCTCTCTCTGGCTTCTGGCATTGAATCACTACTTCTCCCCAGCATAATACGAAATGCCCTCTAAAGCACTTCCCTGCCAGTGCGTGGCTCTACACTGCATCTCTGTGGCACTCACTAACTTTCTGCAATGTACTCACCGGAATAGGAAAATATTCCTCTGACCTTACTATCCTTGCCCCTCTCTCACTACTTTGAGATCACTAGCTCTCTCTTCAGCAACTCAGCATTGCTACTCTGGAGCTCGATCTTCTAGTGAGATCAAACTACTAGTGGCTCAAGTGTATTCTCCATCACCACATTGACCTCCTCTTATAATCCTCTTTTGGAGCATCAATAGCCAATATTAAAACATTATAGAGGGCTAGGATCATCTCTGGATCGATCCGTGTGAGTTTCTAGATGATTCTCGTCTTGACTTAATTAATATTTATTAATTAACCATATTCCCTAAGTTTAGACTTAGGAAATATTTAAAAATTGGTTAATAATCTAATGAAGTCATTTTTAGGCAGAACTTCTAGAAACGATTCATGGGTTTTGGAGATTTCATGAATTCTAGACTTTCCACCAAAATTTGTGGCTAGAACACATATGATGCTACAAAAACTAATAGTGTGGATGTATGTTGGTACTTGGGAGGACATATTGGCCTGGTTGGTATTAATCTCTCATGTTATGGTTTTGCCTTGATGATGTCTAGATCCTGACGTGGGAGGGTATCTTTGTCATCATGGAGCTCTGTTTTAGTGATTTGGCCTTGATGATACCTAGAACCCTGTCAAGTTTGATGCCTTGACGTGAAGGCCTAGATGGTATCTAAATCCTATTGGATTGATACCAAGGTTGTAGCCTAATGGTACCTATAGTGGAAATTTTCCTTGTCCAGATCTTGGTACCTGTTAGTATCTTAGATCCTTGTATTAGTGTCTTGGATTTGACACTTGTATCCTTGAATTGGTGTCTTTGTGATGACTCTTGGATCCTTGAAATGTTGTCTTGACACTTGGATCTTTAGTGTGTTGAGTTGATACCATGGAAATTTTTGGCCTTTATGGTATCTCGAAATGAGTATGTCTTTGTACTCTTCTTAGAACACTTCAAATTGAGGTCAACCTTGTACTAGTTGAACAATTGAATACATCCCTAGTTAAGAGGGAGTGTTGAGAAATGTAACTAGTATTGGTCTTCATAATTGATTATAATTCTTAAGATGTATTTGTCGAAAGAAAAGAAAAAGAAAAATTATTGTAAAAGAAATTATTTATAAGTATGGGTTTCGTGATTCATTTATTTTGTTTATAAGTCAAAACACCAATTGAGTGCTTCTAAGGTTTGTGTCATGAATCATTGTCCTTAACATCTTGTATTAGACACTTATTGTGCTTATTATGTCAAAGAAAGAAAATGTATTTCATGTAATTTGGTCATTTATGCCTCCTCCACTAAGTCGGCCTCATTGAAGGGATTCGACCAAATTAAAGACTATACATAGAAGTGAATTTCGACCTATTGTAGCATCAATAAAAGAAGAATTCGATTTGTAGTTCTAAGTGAAGGAAAAAGGTGTGAAGAGACAAGAAAAGAAAGAGAATCTATAGCGAAGGAGGAAGAAACACTTGTCAAGCAAAGAGGAGTCTAATTTTTCTCTTTTTTTCCCACACATGTGAATAAGTTATGTTGTAGGAAGGGTCGAAAGTTGCAAGACTGCAACAGGGACCAAAAATTTAATGCCGAAGGGTCGAACTTTGTGCTTGAAGCAATTTTGAAGAAAGCTTACTGGAAGTAGACTTTTTTCATCTTGGAAGGACTTTGTTGGGAGGCTGACTTGGCGGATTGGAGGAGGCCTATGTCTTGGTCAAAGGGTCTTGTTTTTCTCCTTTGATTTGGTTCTAAATGAAGAGGAGAATTTTTGGGTTTTCCCCTAGAAAAGATGTTTTTCCCTAGCTGAGAGCCTACATCTTGTCTTCTCGTTGCTTTGATTGATGATAAAAAGATGAAAAGAAGACATAAAAGAAGCTAAATAGATTGCAAATAAATCACAAGTAATTATCAAGATAAGAAAATACTTTTTCCTTTCTAATTTTCTAACAAATCCCAACCTAAGCTCATAAAATTCCTTAGCTTTGCTTTCAAAATACCTCTCTTATAGGTATTTTTCCTTGAAACATCTTTCGAATTCGCCCCAATACAACTCCTCTTCACTTATTCCTTTCACATTTTTTAGATCTTCCCACCAAATATCAGCCTTGCCTTTTAAGCTAAAAGTAGCTACCCTCGCTTTCATGTTCTCTGAGTATTCATGGATTCTAGAGAATTTTTTCATTCCTAGTAGCCAAGCTTCGACATCTTCTAATTTCTTCATCTCATTGTTAAACATATGACACTTGGTCTTCTTAAACACCTTGGGTACATATTCTTTTTCCCTCCTTTCCTCATGGTGATGATGATGGCAATGAAAATGTGGTATTTCCTGAGTATCCTCATGCTATTGTTTATGGGTGCTTGACTTATTTTCAGGAGTTTCTAGTGGGGTTCCTCCCTTCATAGTGTCTTCACTTGGATATCTATGTCTTTTCCTAGATCTTATATCATCTTCTTCATTTGTTCTTTCTTCTTGTTTTAAGGGACCCTTCCTGTCCCTCTGACTAGCACCCAGTTCATGTTGCCTCTTCCTTTGCATGTCTGACAGGATTTGCAATATGATTGCATTGACTTCTGCTTGTCTATCTTGCACTTTGACAATCTTTTCGTTGTCATTCTTCCAGCTTCTTATTTCTCCCTTAAACTCCTTAGGATATCTACTAAGTCAAGAGAATCTTCCCCTCCTAATTTTTCAACTGGTCTTTCTTCTTTCCCATATTTTGAGTGGTCAAAACTATACTGCACCATTTTGTTATTCGCTCATTGGTTTGTTGTTTCTATACTAGCAGTTACTAGGATGACCCAATCTCTAAGGTCAAGTTATGGAAATGGGTCTAAATTTTTTGCCTCCTTTACTCTTCCAAAACTCAAAAATAATGATACCATGGCGTCTGAATCGTTGAGACAACTCCAGCGATATAATTTTTCCTTAATCGAGTTCTGGATTTAAAATTTATATACCCACAAGGATTGATCTGTTAAACTATATTGGGTCATCTTGACCTGCCACGTGGCATTCTTTTGGACCCACACAATGCCTACATGGCTAATCCATTATATGCCCATGTGGTAGCTTGACCTTTGCTTCCAACTCATCCATGCCTTTCCATGCCTTACAAGACCTAATGCATACACAAACATAAATAAAACCCACAGCGCCTACTCCATTAGAGATGAGCCCGCAATGCCACATCACCCCTAGAATAAAATATTGAGGACTTCCCTCAGCGCTCCTTTGAAAAGGTCTTGAGTATCATGTGCTTGAACCATAGGGGTTTCGTGGACCATACGGCATATCCCTTCCCCTCTGAGTTTCACACCCATCACACTAATGGTGATGGATCTCCATTCATCAGTACCACGGTGGCCACGTCATCTCAGGAGTAATATATGAGTTTTACCTTGGTCTCCCTTCAAAACCTTCGTGGTAAAAGTCCTAGGGTCATCTGATGGTAGTGCCATGGATTATGATTAATTACTCAAATCGCTCCCGACCCAACACTTGGTTATAGTACCTAATCACAATATTAAGAAGGATTTAAGCACTTCCTTTAGGGTGCTAAGGTTCCAACCCTCACACGCATGCATATATTTATTCATAAACAATATATAAGTAGCCCCCCTTGGAGTTATATCTCCCGAGATTTCTAAGACTCGTTTGTGACCATAAATCACTATACATGTATGACTATGTATATGAGCCTTTACTCGTAAATGTAGGAATATAGCACTATCCCTTCTGAGATTTATTATCTTAGTCTAGCCCTTAGCCTATGACTATATAAATAAAAAAAATTAGTGATATATGTGCCTTCACATGCTACCTATTATGTGTCCTAAGCCTATAATTTAAGAGATTAAGGCTCAATGGACGATTTCTATCAATTGGGCCATCGTATAGTTTAACAAAGACTTGTATGTCTCCCATAGTCATGCCCTTTTTACCATCGTTTGGGCTTAGGATGATTACAAGCTCACTCCCTTCCTTCAAAAGAATTCAAGGGACCAAAAAATAGTTTATTATGCCATAGAACATAATCCTCATTGATACTATGAACCATTCAATTGCACAAAGATCAACATGAAACAATGGATTTTGATTAAGCACAGACAAGCATTATTGTATAATTAATTTTTTCAAGGTAAAATATAAAGATGCAAGTGTCTTATACAACCATATAGCCCACAAAGAGATCTAATGCAAGCATTAACAATCATTATTTATCCATTATGCCACTATTACCATTCTAAAATCCGTCAGAACCTAAACAATCCATTTTCCCATTAATTCACATCACATGCACTCAAAGGCATACATATTTGCACAACAAGATAAACATAAGAGATACTTGCACATGTTACTACAAAGACACTTGTCTTATATTATGAGTTGGGAAACATAGTTTGGGACTCCAACCCTTTGCCCAGCAGTAGAAAAGTTGCAACCAAATCCTTCTTGTAGTTATCACCCTAGAGACAAATTCTAGAGTCTGAGGAGGATTGCTCAAGAGACAAATCGAAGCTACAACTCAGACAGAGACTCCAAAGGACCAACTACCTCCACCCACCATCTGATTTTATTGTATTCAATCTTCAACAGGGACTCCATAGGCCCACCACCTCCACCCTCCAACAAATTAAGAGACCAGTAGTTCTTCACGATGATATCGAATCAAGGAACCCATAAGTTCTCTACCTCCACCCTTAATTACACCAAGGAATCCAGAGACCTGTGTCTCTGCCCTGAATGAAGGGAGGTAATCTAGACATTATTGTCTCTGCCCTCAGTGAATCAAGGGAATCCAGAGACTTTATCTCCACCCTCAAATCAAGCAAGGGAATCTAGAGGTTGAACCTCCACCCTCAGTTCAGAAAATTGAATCCATAGGTTGAACCTCCACCCTCGGTTGAGAAAAGGGAATCCAAATGTTGAACCTCCACCCTCAAATAAAGCAAGTGAATCCAGAGGCTAAACCTCCACCCTCAATTCAAGAAATAAATTATGGAAGGGAATCCAATATCTAAATCTCCACCCTCAATCATATAAACACGGTGGTTCCACCCAATGAAGTGAATCCAAAACTCACTACAAAAAACTGAAACAAGTAGAGGAGACCTAAAAATTATTCCTTATCAAGAATCAAAGGTAATAGGTCTCAACCCAATCCATCAAGGGAATCCAGAGAAAGTCATCTAAACTCTCTCGCATAATGGGGAATATAGAGAGTATTGTCCCTCACCTGACAGGAAAACTTTCAATCTGATCATGCTTAACCAAAGTATTTTCCTTATCTTGTTTCGCAACTATAATATCAAACTTACCTCCTCCTTCCAATGTTATTCTTTGTAACTTCCTCTAGATCGCGGGAATTTGTTGCTCCTCCCTTAATAGTTCATAGTATGCTCTCCTCTTTACTCCCTTCTCTTCCAATCGTTTTCTTCATATCCCTCTCTATATGTGCTCTTTGTTTCCTTCAATGCACATTTTTTTACTGCTCGTTCGATCACCTCCTTAACATCGTTCTTTCCTCTATTGTTAGGAGAATATTTATAGCCCATGGGGTGATGCCATGTCTTCCTCTCCACAATCTCCTTCTTTATTTATTAACACGTCCAACCAAAGACCCACTTCCTCCTGTGTGTTTTGGCCTTCACAACCTAAAAGTGTTTTCTTCCCTGCATTATTTTTTGTTTCCTCTTCTCGTTTGCATGTTTCTCCAAGAGATCATGGCCCTTGTCTTGTCATCCATCTCCTCTTAATGGCATAAATCCATCCCATTGAATATGCATACTTGATCCAGGATGGATCTTGTTGATTCTAGTCATAGTTTGCTATGTAATGATTGAAGTCCAAGATGGTCGTACATAGAAATAGTTCACGACATGCTCAAAATTTTCCAATCCTAGATGCTCATGAAATTAGCACCAAGTCAAAGAGCTCATCATGATGATTCCGGTGGTATATCTGGTTACGAAAATGGCCTCTTTATGAGGAATAAAAGTTGTTTTGAAGTTTTCCTCCAAACAGGGAAAAAGTCAAAGTCAACACAAGTGGTGGTCAAATCTCATGGCTCCACTGGCCAAAGCTCATGGTTCCAATGGACACTTGATGCGCTCAGATTCCTCCAAGTGGCTCCTTCTGGTTTGTCGAAATTTTCAAATTTATGATTGGATGGGTGATTTTTATTATGACCAATAATGGAGCACCATGTGGACCAATGATTCGCTACCACGTGGCCTCCTCATGGCATGCTAAAGTTTTGTTATGAGCACACGGCCTCCAATAGATTCAACCTCATGACCTAGCACCAAGCAACAACAACCATAACCACTACACCACCGATGGTCCTTGTTTAATCTTGGGTGCAAAATGATATTTAAGGTTTGTTAAAGTCACATGAGCGGGTAGGGTGGCGGAGCCTGCCACATTTGTCGGCCCTGCCAACCCAAAAGCCATGGTTTAAGCAACAAATATATGGAATCTGATGGCACGGTATATGGTGGGTCCCAACCTTCCATCTGACGAATGTTTTTATGTGACCATAGTCAGCATCACCAACAGTGTTAAATGTTAAATCGGATTCCACGCACGTACCGTCGGACTTCGGTTGGCGGATTTGGAATAGATCACATGTCACATGAAGATGCGTGATATCACTTCCAGTTCAATGTGCCATGGTCAGCACAATATGTAACGGAGCAAGTCACCGCATGGAACCATCAGAGTTATCGCTCACATGTGGCGCAAAGTTTGGTTGGAAACGGAGGTAGCATCGGCATGGCGCTGAGTTGGATCGTTGGAACCATATGCCACGGAACCGTCAGGAAGGAGTTAATACATTTTTTATAGGAGTTGTCTTTAGTGCGACTTTTTGGATATTCCGGTGACGGAATCTGGCGGAAAAAAATTGAGGTTAAATCTTGATTTGTATTAATGTTTTTTTAACTGCATATTTGGATTCAGCACCCTGAAAAACCCCTGGGACGCTTTGATTGTGCAGAAATTAGCTATCAAACTTGCGATTTCAATAAATTGCTGCCGGATTTTAGAGAAATTTGACCGGAAAAACCCACCGAAAAAAGCTTCCAAAAAGTCTCTTTAAAGACAACTCCTTTTTTATATACCAAATCTCCATGTGGAGATTCATATATCTACCATACTATAGCATTAGATTTATATGCTATATATGTATTGTAATAACGTTATATGTTTTTAAACCATAGGAAATGCGCCAAACTTTTAACCATACGCCAAAGATAACCATGGTTGGTGCGGGGTTAGGTAGCCACCGAATGATATATGGTATGTATTAAAACCAATGTCGTCGGTCCAAATGTCATATGTTCGATAAAACAAACCTAAATTAACATTTGTTATAAAGTTTGATATCAAATAATTGTAATTGCACCAAAGTTTCATTCCATAGGCCAATGCAACATAATAAAACTATAGGATATAGTTTTTGGAGCAAGATTGTAACAAATATAACCATATGACATGGTTGTACACTATTTTTGAACTAGAATGCATTCGAATTAATTCAAATTGCAAATATAGTTAATATTTTCTATGTTGTTATAACAAATTGCTAAGATGGAAAATTTGTTAACAAAATTCTAAGATTAGTTCCAAAAACCTTATAAAAGGTTGTCGATGCACCAAAGGAAAGGGAATCCATTCGAAGTCAGAGGCAAGTGAAGCCTAGAATGTTTTGAATTCTAGCTTTGTTAGCTAGAAGATGTTGAACCATTGTGCCATCGGAACAAGAAGGGAGTTGCGATGCTCAAAGTTGTTGATGTCAGCGATGTTATAAGATCATCTTGTAATTGGCATTTTGAAATCATTCAGAGTCCAAATTGGGTGCTTGAAGAACTGAAACAGGGGTTTTGGTGCACTCCTAACTCATCATTAGAGCCTATTTGACAGTTGCAGTAGCTAATTCTTTAGAAGTCTGTACATGAATCGTTGTCTGTCCAAGTCAAGTTGAGATAGGTAATTGATTGATGTATTGTTGATGCATGTTTGCTTAATTTCAGTTAAGGTTTAAAGCCCTTGCAGGAGACTCTTTGTTTTGTTGTAGATGACACATTAATTGCAAATTCACAAGTGATATTGTAAGTTCACTGTAGGAGAACATTTCTTTGCAAGGGAAATAGCCGTAGTTGTAAACAGAAAATTGATGTACCTTTTTTAAAATACTAAAATATGAGTGGCCTAGCCTTTTGAGTAGGGCCCGGAGACATAGCCTAGGAGGGGTGAACTCCATCACCAAACTTCGTGTTGTTGTTCCTGATGTTTGCGTGATTATTTTTGTTATGTTCTTTTATGGTTACTTTCCACATGTGAATTAATTCGTGCATGAAGGAACACCATAATAACATGATGTTTTAAAGACCCATTTTCAATCTTGCCAAGTGTCAAAAAATGACCTTCTTCCGCAATTTTCAAATCATTTTTGGTATCGGAGCAAGTTCTCGCCAAAGTGCAAGAAATGGGTAAAAGCACAATGCAGATTCAATTGCAAAAACTAGAAGAGTTCAACTAGCAATATCAACAGGAGATTGTTGCATTGTGACGCATGGTGCAAAATTTGTAGGAAGACAGACAAAGACTGCAAGCGAAGATCGAAGCCTTGCAGAAGAATCGAAAAAAGGAGAAGTCCTTCAATTTGAAGTCCATCCACTGTAGGAGAGAATGAAGTACCCCCACTTCATCAGGAAGATGAAGAAATTTCATCTCTATCTACCACTCCAAAAGTGCAATCAGTGGAAGAAGCCATTGGTACTTTTTCCTCACCTTCTGAGGAATTTCCTTATGTACCCTCATCTCTGAAAATTGTTTCAGAAACAGAGTCATCCAAGGATCCTGATATTGTAGTGTTCAAGAAGCATACCAAAGGAATGGGTATGACGCTTATGAACAAGATGGGATATCAGCAAGGACAAGGCCTTGGAAAGCATGGCGAAGGCAAACTCCAACCAATCTCAGTGTAAGAAAAGCCTAAATACGAAGGATTGGGATATGATCAATCAACTTGTGACTACTGTGGGAAGAGAGGTCACATCACAGACAGGTGTTGGTCCTTTCATCTTGAGCTAATGCCAAAGAAGATTCAGGATCAGAAAGGTAAGCAGACGAATCATTCCAGTAGTGATTCGAAAGGTGAGTCTTTCAATTAAAATTTTATGATGAAAGTTATTAAGGATATATCCATGTATTTTTTGTGGGAGTAACACGCATTGTGTAGAGGAATGCTAGAAGCAGAAGGTTTACACCAAGAAGGTGCATGAGACAAAGAGTCATATGTGGAAGAATGGCGCGACCCTACAGGTAAATAAAAGTTTGGGAAATACTTTGATACAATCAGGAAAAAGATCGGCATCATCAAAACAGAGCTCAGAAATATCCAACAAAAAGACGACTAGTACAAACTCACGAGAAAGAGTTTGTCGACAATGCAAGTTGAGAGGACATTTGAAGAGCACATGTCCAATTCTTCCACGTGAGTCGACACCAGCACAAGCAAAGCAAGAGGAAGCAAAGAAAATTGGAGAAGATGAATGTAAGTCTCCAGAGAAATCTCCTACTTGGAACTAGGCAGATTTCATGTCGTATGTGTAATTGTGTGTTTATGAATTCTCATCGCATCAGTAGGCCAAGCTAAGTATGTAATAGGGTCTAGATGGTTTTTATATTGATGCTTGAATGTAATGAATTCATGATTGTAATAAACTTTTGGACGTACAAAATTCATTTTTGTTAGGAGGTATGATCCAGGACGAATCTTGTTGAGTCTAGTCACAATTTTCTATGTAATTATTGAAGACCAAGATGGTCGTAGATAGAAATAGTTCACGACATGCTTAGAATTTTTCAATCCTGGATGCTCACGAAATCATCACCAAGTGAAAAGCTCGTCACGCTAATTCTGGTGGTATATCCGGTTTTGAAAATGGCCTCCGTATGAGAAAGAAAAGGTGTTTTGAAGTTTTCCTACAAACAAGTAAAAAATCAAACTCAACACTGGTAGTGGTCAAAGATCATGGTTCCGCCGATCAAAGCTCATGGTTCCAATGGACACTTGGCGTGCTCAGATTCTGCGAAGTGGCTTCTTCTAGTTTGTCGAAATTTTCGAATTTATGATTAGATAATTAATTTTTATTATGACCAATAATGGAGTGCCACGTGGACCAATGATTGGTTGCCACATGGCCTCCTCATGGCATGCTAAAAATTTGTGATGAGTACAAGGACTCTGGGAGATTTGACCTCATGACCTAGCACCAAAAAACAAAAACCTTAACCACTACACCACTAATGGTCCTTGTTTAAACTTGGGCGCGAAATGATATTTAAGGTTTGTTAAAGTCGCATGAGGAGGTAGGGTGGCGGAGCCCGCCAGCCCAAAAGTCATGGTTTAAGCAACAAAGATATGGAATCCGATGGTGTGGGATATGGTGGGTTCAAACCTTCCATCTGATGGATGTTTATATGTGACCACGTTCAGTATAAGCATCGGTGTTAAATGTTAAATCAGATGCCACGCACGTATCGTCGGACTTCGATTAGCAGAGTTGGAATAGGTCACATGCCAAGCAGAGATGTGTGATATCACCGCCAGTTCAACGTTCAATGTGCCACGGTCAGCATAATATGTTACGGTGCAGGTCACCGTATGGAACCGCCAGAGTTATTGCTCACCAGTGGCGCGGAGTTTGGTTGGTATCGGAGGTGGCATCGGCGTGGCCACGGAACCGTCAAGGAGTTCATATATAGGCCATACTATAGCATTAAACTTATATATGTATTGTAACAATGTTATATGGTTTTAAACCATAGGAAATGTGCTAAACCTTTAACCATACGCCAAAGATAACCACGGTCAGTACGGGGTTAAGTAGCCACCGAATGATATATGGTATGTATTAAAACCAATGCCATCGGTCCAAATGTCATATGTTTGATAAACAAACCTATATTAAACATTTTTTATAATGTTTGATATCAAATAATTGTAATTGCCCCAAAGTTTCACTCCATAAGCCAATGCGACATAATGAAACTATAGGATATAGTTTTTGGCGCAAGCTTGTAACAAAATATAACCATATGATACGGTTGTACACTAGTTTTGAACTAGGATGCATTCGAATTAATTCGAATTGCAAATATAGTTAATATTTGCTATGTTGTTATAACAAATTGGTAAGATGGAAAATTTGTTAACCAAAATTCTAAAATTAGAGTTCCAAAAACCTTATGAAAGGTTGTCAATGCACCAAAGGAAAGGGAAACTATTCGTAGTCAGAGGCAAGTGAAGCTCAGAGTGTTTTGAAGGCCCATATGGTTTTGAAGTCTAGCTTTGTTAGTTAGAAGATGTTGAGTCATTGCGCCATCAAAATAAGAAGCGAGTTGTAATGCTCAAAGGAGCCATGTTATAAGCTCATTTTGTAATTGCATTCCGAAGTCATCCGGAGTTCAAATTGGGTTCTTAAAAAACTGAAATAGGGGTTTTGGTGTGCTCTAGAAGTTAGTACATGAACCGTTGTCTTTCCAAGTCAAGTTGAGACAGGTAATTGAATGATGTATTGTTGATTCATGATTGCTCAATTTCAGTTGATGTTTAGAGTCCTTGCAGGAGATTCTTTGTTTTGTTGTAGATGACACGTTGATTGTAGATTGTCAAGTGATATTGTGAGAGTTCTCTGTAGGAGAACATTTCCTTTCATGGGAAATAGCCGCAAATGTAAACAACAAATTGATGTACCTCTTTTAAAATACTGAAATATGAGCGGCATGTCCTTTTGAGCAGGGCTCGGAGACATAGCCCAGAAGGGGTGAACTCCATCACCAAACTTCGTGTCATTGTTCCGGATGTTTGCGTGATTATTTGTGTTATGTTATTTATGTTTAATTTGCACATGTGAATTAAGTCATGCTTAAAGGAACACCATAAATAACATGATGTTTTAAAGACCCATTTTCAATCTTGCCAAGTGTCAAAAAACGATCTTCTTCTGCAATTTTCATATCAACACCTAACGGCCTCTTGGCTATCACAATAGATTCAAAGAAATCCCAAGCAATTTTACCTCCTTAGCTCTAGAATATGTGTCTCTTGATTTAGCCCATATATCTTTTTTTATCAAAAGTATTTACAATATTTATAATGGTGTGGAAACGAGTGGGGCTATCAAAACATGATTTCTATTCATTTTTCTTAGATAGATTAGGATTTGTTTATTTCCGCATTAAAAAATTATCTTCTTGATTGCTAAACAAATAAATGGTTTTGAATCATAAGAAAATTATATTTCCCCCATAACAGTGAGAATGATGCAATCTTCCTGCAAAATAGAAAATATATGGTATTAAAATCATTTTTGTGCCTCACATTAACATGAAAAAATGAAAGATTATCAAAGTTGTGTAATTGTGCAATCATGCAAAATTTTTGATGTCAATCAACTGTTCATATCACTCACGGCATGAGTTACTAATATTGGGTTCCTACAAGAATAATCTCCTCCACATATTATGAAGATTTGCAGGTAAAAATTATGAACAAGATATATTTGTGACAAACTCACCTATTTGTTAGTAGATATTCATGAGACATTCATCATTTATAGCTATCTACTAATATAGTGTAAGTATTAATGTATTTCGAAAAGAGTTTTACTTGATTTCCAACACATATAGAGTCCATGCCCAATGTTTTAAGGCACAAGGTCTATGGTTTTTGTTACCTCACAGGGAGGCACCATTCCAAGTAGGTGCTGAATGTTTAGCTCAATCTAAACCTCTTTAAAAACTGAGCTATCTTTGTAAATTTTACCTCACATAAACCTTTATAATGTTACTGCTAACCTTGTTTTGTCTTTCAAAATTCATTTTCGTTATCCTAACTTAACCTTTACATTTAATCTCTACCTTAATCTTTTAAAATTTAATCAAAATCATTATGCCCTTGAATTATTGGAGTATAATCACCCTAAAAACATTTGAATCATTTAAAAGTTACTCATTAAATAATACTTAGAGAATAATGAGTAATATTAAATAATACTCATCAAAGTTGAGTAAAAGGTTAATGTGCAAAAAAATTTCTCATCCAATATGAATGAGAACCATCCATCAAGGTTGATCCTAACCGTTGGATCCCATCGGATCTCACCTTTTCTACTCTTAATTTCTCTCCCCTCACATTTTGATGGGCATAATATTTCATTTATAGAAAAATGTCTATCCTAAAGTTTAAAACCATAGATATGAAACTAATTAAACTCCCACTAAAATATTATTTAGTGGATTTGCCTGATATTCACTCATTAAAAGCTTATTAAATATTGTACACGTGAGGACCCATTTTCATTGGTCAATCATATGTTTTACTTACTAACTAATTAAAACTAATGGACGTGGATTCAATTCATTTGTGAGCATGCGTTAAATGGAGTGTATAGGAATCTAACAACAAAATAAAATAAAAATAAAAATTTCAAAAAGGTAATGAGACAAAATATGGGTGAATTTTTTTGAAAAAATTTCCACGTAAAAAGTTGATACAGATTATATATATATATCGTTTGTTTTTTTGCCTTAATTTAAATTGTCATGCGAAATAATAGTCTGGCTCCATGAAATAAATTTCTTCATGAGTTTATAAGATCATTGACATTTAAAATTTCAGTTTTAATATATTTTTCCAAATGTAAAAAAAAAAAAATTCACTTACATAAAATAATATTCCATATCTTAGGGTTATCACAAATAGATTAATTTTAAAAAGTTTACCAAATTTATTAGAGATAAAATCAAATAATAATGTATTTATTTTATATGAGATGTGTATGTAAATTATTATTATGGGAAAATATGGATAAGGTGAAGAAATAAATTTGTTTTATTTTATATTACCATCCTTATATAATTTCATGGAACTAATTTTTATTTGTATACATGATCCAAGCTTAAGCTAAAAATGGAGGAGCTTAATAGAGAGAAAATTAACAAGTGACCAAAAACTAAAGAAAGGTTAAAAGTAAAAACATTATAATATTAAAAGATTGGTTTTTTTTTTTTTTTTTCTTGTTTATCAACAAGCTTGCATTATATTATCAGAAGGAAACTAAGTACAAAATTCATCTCCAAATACCCTTTCCTCTCATGTCAGCTAGATTTAGAGAGCATAGGGCCTGAAGGAAAACAGTGATACCCAGTACCAGAATTTATTTCCGCTTGGCCAAAATTGACCCACATCTATAATAAGAAACAACCTCAAGGAGGCGGATTAGGCGAGAAGACAAGAGCAGAAACAAGAGAGTTGCATGATCATGCATGTGGAAGTCGATGTGTTCTATCCTCGCCTCCAGAGTGCGAAGGTAATTGTTGGTGTGCCAGTGTTTTCATCGAAGGCTTTCCAAATTGTCCAAGATCTCATTTTGGACATGTTGTACATCAATGATGTAAGCCACTAGTTCATTCTGGTCCTCATAGCACTAGTTCATCATAATATCCATATTTAGTTGGAGATGGTGCAGCTGGTCTGTAATCGTATCTAATGTGACTGGAGCTAAAACTTGACCCGGAGAGCAAGCAAGAGAAATTAATGCATCCTCCTCTGTGTCTCAGTGGTGGAATCATCAGAGGACGAGTGTATGCCCTCATTATGTTGTTGATTCACTTATGGATGAGGAGCATCTCCCCCGGAACAGATGACCCCTCTGGCGCAGCATTGAGGCGAGCCAAGGGGAATTGTAGATGACCAATGACAGACAGACAAACCCACACCGACCAGAGAAGCACTTTCCAAGGGTCCTAGAGTTTAACCTTCCTTTTGACAGAAAAAACCAAATTGAACTGAAATGAGCAATGAACAGGAAATTGCAAAACCAATTACCAGACCTTGCCGACCCTGGACTGGAGGCTCGACACTTCAGCTTCCCGAGGCCCTCTGTGCCACCCCAAATCAATCTTGCGCGAATTTCACCCCTCCCAACGAGAGTTGCGTGACCCACCAAGCCAGTAGGACAGTTTGAGGTAGTCGTCATAGAACCATCCCTTCCAATACCAATGGAGCTTACATGAACCAGCTCCCACCTCAAAACCAAACCGGAGCCAAAACACATACTGAGGAACCAATGACGCGACCCAAAGCACAATTCATCCTTCGTGGGCAGAACTGTACGCACAAACAGCAAACTCATAAGACCCCGGCAGAGTCACAGTTCTATAACCACCCTCAGCATGTCAAGATCCCACAAGCCTCCCCATGACAAGACCTTGCCTTGCTCCCAGCTAATCCATACCGCACATCCCTCTCTTGCCCAGGGCCATGACTACTATTAGGCAAACCACAGCTTGAAACCCAAATTCTCTATAAACCCCCACCTCATCGCCCAGCACAATACACTGAAATCCTTCCCAGGCTGAGATGTGTTGAAGAAAGTGTAACTAGGTTCGGTCTTCATAAATGTAATTTTGATATTTGAATTTATACAAGAAAAGAAATATTATTTTTTTTATTTTTATCAATGAGTTTCTTGCTCATTGAAATAGGTCTAGCACATGTCAAAGTGCTATAGGTAGTCAAAGAGTCAAAAGAGATGTTGAAGACCCTTAAGGGCATGTTACACCATGTATATATTTGTGTAAGAGTCAAATAATATCCCTCCAAGCAAAGACAAGTCCTCTCCTTGCAACGACATCTTCAAAGGAGAAAAAACGAAGAAGAAAAATGAATTCGGCCTACTGTCCTCAAGTCGGCCTAAAGGAGGGACAGTCCTCTATATATAGAAGTTTTCCACTCCTCCAACGACAAGCCAACACACCGCTGAAATCAGCGAAGAAATATAGCCGAGAAAATGTGAAGGAAAGGTTATTTTAAGGAGCCTCTAGTACAACAAATAAGGAGAAGCCTAAACCAAAGTTTAAGGGATTGATTTTAGGGTTAAAAACAGACACAAGTGCGAGAAATAGAGGACAGGTTGTGGTTACGTCAGCAGAAAGATCACAATCATATATATCTTATCGTTTGGGCTAGAAATTTAGGCCTACAAGGCCTCCTACTCAAGCGAATAAGAGGATCTCCCAAGCAAAGGTCAAAGGAACCTAATATTCAAGGAAACCACCCACACGTGCGAGAATCTAGGGCTATTGTGTTGTCACATTAAGCCTATAACTACATTGCAAGAATAAACTTGGTTGTTCAAGAGAAGGAAGGTGTATCCATAGGTGAAGGATCTCACTAATTATAAAAGATAAGTACCTCTTCTAGAGCTCACATAAACAAGGTCTATCTCCAGTCAAATAAGGAAGAAGGAGGACGAAGTGTCAGGGAAGGAAGTGCCGGAAGTAGGAGGATGAAGTGTCGGGAAACAAAGTGTGGGAAGAAGGAAGGACTTGACTTGTGCTTGGAGGATATTCTTGTCAAGGGTCTAGGGTTTGGCATTGATCAATAAGAAGCTTCAATAATAGAAATTTACGAAAGGGTTTTCCTCTTTAAGAGAGAGAGTTTTTGCCCTAGCAGAGAGCCAACATCTTGTGTTCTTTTTCTTATGTTTTTGGTATCAATTTGATGAAGTAAACACACATGCATTAATAAGAAGAGAAGAAGATTAAGCTAACAATATAAATTGTAAAAAATCTTCACAAATTGTTATCAAGTCTAGAAGAATCCTACTATACCTCATTGCCTTAGATTATTCAACATAGTATTGGAGCTAAGGTGTCACATCAAGGAAAGGGCATCTGAAGAACACTCATAAGGTGACTCATCAAGAAATGACATTTCAATAACAACTACAAAGTTTAAACATCAAGCCAATAAGTCTCAAACACGTCAAGGACAAGAAGGTCTACCATCTATTGTTCATCAAGGAAGACTACAAAGTGTTAGCATGGGGTCCCCTTGATCAATTTTGTTAAAATACTGTAAGTCTCCACATTTTGAGGAGAGGAGTGCGAGTAGCCTAGTCCAAATAGGAGTCAAGGGGTTTTAGGAAGGTCAAAACCCCTTATATTTTGGTATTATTTTGATATTCGCCCATGGTTTGCGGACCATGGTATTCTAATAGAAAAGAGTATAAAAAGGTGTCTTAGTGGGTCTAAGGGAATGAGTCACTTGATGGATGAAATACTTTTGAGTCTAATTTTGTAATATCTTTCTGTATTTAGGGGAAGGGGAAGGCTCCTGCAGCTGAGTGCGCGGAGACCTTGGTAAGTCTGCAGTTGAGTGTGTGGGCCCCTGCAGTTGTGTGCATAAGATCATAAAAGTTGTAAAAGGAAGATCTGAAGTAGTAAAAGATATTTGGAGCAACTATGTGTCTAAATTTATGCAATTGTGTATTTTTTGTATTTTTGTGCAACCAAATGAAATTTATCTATATTTTATCTTAAGAACTCCGCGAAGATTGGGATCTTTTGTTATATGTTATTTTATGCACGATTAGATGTTTACGCGTATTTTATAACTTTCTTTAACTGAAAATCACTTAAGTTCATGAATAAGAGTTCGCAAAGGTTAGATCAGAACTAAAACTACAGAAAACCACATCACATAGCCTTTTGGATGCATAAGCCTAGTTCTAGCATCCCCTAATACTGCCTCGGGTGAGACTACAGCCTACGCTATGCGGGTTGTTGCTGAAAGGGGCGGTAGTGTAAGGTTTTATTGGTTAGTGAAACTAACTTTGAACCTGGGTCCAAGCCCCCTCAAGCCAACAAATGGTTCTATTGCCGAAACTTGGATCTATCTGAGGGATGTGTGATGCAACATAAGTGGATACCGACTAAGAAGGAAATTGAGAAGTGGATAGATCAAAAGCTACATGAGTTTGCAGGATAGGAGAATAGGAATCCAAACTTTTCAAAAGAAAAGTGGTTACAGAGGTATCTTTACACAAAAGTACACGAAGTTTTCTTTTCATTGTTCCCTTGTGAATTATACGAGTGGTTGTCCAAATTAGCAGATAGCGAACCTACCTGGAAGCATGACAATACTATTATGTGGAATCCAGAATTAGTTAAACATCTTGAAAGATCTGATTATAAGGTTGTGAGGGTTGTTGGTTACTAGATTCATAACATCTTGGGCGGTTTCATCACTTAATTTGCACTAGATATATCTGTGTCCTCTAGCGAAGCTGAACGACAATTCTTCCAATGTCCGAGAGGTAAGTACCTGAAATCGCTAAAAACCTGGATTAAATTGCTTTTGTGTGAAAAGAGGGTTATGCCTTTACCTTAATGTTTAAGAGGGTTCCAACTGGATCTACGCAAAGTGGAAAGTGATTCAAAGTAGATCAAGACAAATTTGTCGAAATTGAATACAGTCCCTTATTGGATACTCTGAAATTGAATACAGTCCCTTATATAGGATGTTATGTTTTTCTGGGATGATGATTGTTAGAATAGCTTGGATACTCTGAAGGAGAAGACGGTTACGGTGCCAATTCTAGTATTCCCGGATTGGAAGAAAGAATTTCATGAACACGTGGATGCGTCTTGCATAGCGTTGGGAGTTGTCTTAACACAAAACAACGTAAACTTTGAAATGGGAACCGATTCTATTACTCGTTTCGTAGAGATAGCAAAAAATTGACCCGATTTTGAAAAGGGGTGATGCAGAACAACATATTTTTTTTAGCACATAGTTTTTGGCACTTTAAATAACTGATACAATTACATGTTTCGTAGGGGTAGTAAAAACGTGACCCGATTTTGAAAAGTGGTGATGCAGAATGCAATTCTTTTTTTTTTTAACATATTTTTGACAATTTAAATTTTTTTATGTATCAAATATAAATATTTGTTTTTAAATGTTAGTGATTTTCATGCTGATTTTGTTGATGCAGCATACCTTTTTTAGATGACTTATTTTTCACACTTTAAAATTTATTATGTCCAATTTTTTTTTAAATTATGATTACTTAAAGAATTTTCAAGTTGTTTTATTTTTCCTT